>JANTCA010002689.1:0-11192 GCA_024741275.1 Chironex yamaguchii | reverse complement strand
ATTATTATTATTATTATCATTATTATCATCATCATCATCATTATTATTATTATTATTATCATCATTATCATCGTTATTATTTTTCTGCTAGGTAAACAACTTATTTAACGAGCTAAGCATCTTTTTATGTTAGATAACCATCTGCTGATGCTAAGTAACCATCTTCTTATGTCAAGTAACCATGTTCTTATGTTAGATAATCATCTTATATTAGGTAACCATCTTCTTCTGTTAAGTAACCAACGTTCTTGTGAGACTCTCTCAATGTGGGAATCTTGGTATAAAAACAGTGTCGTCGGTAAACGATAGTTTACTCATACTTGTGGGAACAAATGTAACTTATGACTACTCTTCCAATGATTTTCGATTGCACACCTTGTGAAGTGTTGTACTCAGCTGTACTTGGAAATGTCTCTACACAGAAATGAATTGACGAGACAGATGTCTTTTGAAGCCCGATAAGTGGTTATCAAGTTACATAATAAATAATACTCAGGCTATCAAGTCTTAACAAAGCAACGTCTTTCGTTAGTGGACACAGATAGGAAAGATAAACACATAAAGCGTAGAATCTTAGGAATTGCTAAAATGAAAACATAATCATTTTAACGGTTTAAAGTATTATATTCCTGGCTATGTAACATTCTCATATTTTAAACTTAAGCAGTCTTAAACAGAAATTCAATCTTCCATGACTTTGCAAATTAATTGTCAAAAAAGATCAAGTGAGTTAACGGTACCCCCGTCTTTCTTTGTCATGGAAGAAAAATGTTTTTAACGCGGAAAGTCACTCAGATGCTATGGCAAGTCTGTGTTTCAGAGAGAAGAATCGTCAAACGGGCAATAAAATCAGGCTAGAAATCCTCGATGATCTTTACGGCTGTCTAAAGATGTTTAAAGTCTACTTTTCCACTCCAGCAAGGAATTACATCAGCCTGCATACATTGCAATTCCTTATGTGCTCTATAAACATTTGGCCTTGAAAATTTGCGACATTGCGCTAATTCTCACTTAGACTGCGTTTTACTCGGGTCCGGCCGAAGATTTGAACGGCCGAATATCTGACTGGCCAAATATTTGGTCAGTTAGCGCATCGACCACAAAGAAGGCCACTTAGGTGTTGCGTTTACGCGGGGCTGGTCATCTAAAGCAATCAAGGTCCTGTCATGAACAGTGAAAGAAATTAAATGTCGCCAAAGGGTACACTCTCATTCAACTTGTTAACATTTATTTTCAAGTAGAATCGATTAGAACGTCTCCAGGGTTCACGAAATGGCTTCAAAAGAAAACGTTAATGAAAAGAATTTCTTTGGGTCCGAAGATGAAACATGGTTGCTGTTAAGTGTTGTAATGTATTACAAAGCAAACAAATCTGCACAAGGTCTAGACTAGGAGACAGTTAAAAACAGGTGAGAGGACACTACTGAAAGGTTTACTACTAATTGCCGTAAAAATGAGGATTTTCTGTTGAAGCCTTCCCTAACATGATTGTATCCTCTTTGCCACGAATAGCAGCCTTATTTACTGTAGAGTGCAAATATTTAGCCGGCCAAAACCGTTTACATGGAACCGTTTACAAGATGTACGCTTTCCTAGGCGGCCGAATATTTGCACGCCCCTGAGACCTAATTTGAGGTCATTTAGGCAGGCTCCGTGTAAACGCAGAACTAGAAGCCTTTTTCGCCTGACACTCTTCAAAGTATGAACTTTCAGAAAGGAAATTTTAGATGCATGGCTGAAACGTAGATTGAAAGTAACAAATCCTATAGACAAAAAAAATAGACATAAATTGACTACTAAACTTTTTTGTACAATCTTTTTGTGGTCCTTTTTTTGGTTTTCTAGGATTGGCTAGTTTTGCTACATGTTTCGTATAAATAGGTTGCCATATACATATACTCTCCTCTCTGAATGGAAACAACATCCTCTTGATACCCGCTTTCAGGAAGAAGAGATTTTATTTTTCCCAGTTTCCAATTCAATTTAGATTTTGAACAAATACAATGTGCTCTATGGACAAGTGTTCCGATGACTAAAATTAACTAGAAACGAACTATCGTTTTCGCACCTTTAACTTGTTTCTTTCTTTTTGTGACACATTATACTCAGCGGCATACATATAAATATACATCTTTTATAGTTTATTATCTAATAATTTCTCTCAAAATGTGAATTATTTATGATGAAATGTTGAAATAGCAGTTCATCAGTTAAAGTCATGTCTCTATCTCTGACGATTATCAGCCTGGGTCGTATATTTATTAATCGATTACGTCTTCCACCTGTCCTATCAATTGCTACTACATTTAGGACCGCTATTATCCAACAAGCCCCAGAGAAAGCAGAATACAAGATGGGCTGTTTTACAATTGACAATATACATACAGTAACCTGAGTACTTGAGAAACTAACGAGTACCAGATGCCGCTATTCATGTTATCCGTGGGCTATGAGGAGGCCTCTGACTCATTAAACAACACTATTTGAAGCAATAACAAAGCATGGCGTAGAGGACAAATACATAAAGATTATCGAAGAAACATACAGAGATTGATCAGCACAAGTAAGAACTGATAACTTGAGTGATGAGATCAAAATCCTGAAAGGAGTTCACCAGGTTGACACACTGTCTCCAGTCATGTCTAATGCAGCAATTAAAGAGATATTTAAAATATTGGATACAGAAGTTTAACAACCTCAGTTTTGCTGACGACATCACACTCTTTGATGAAAGTGAGGAAAAGTTGAAAGAACCAGTTCGAAGTCTAAATGAAGAAAGAAAGATGATATAAAGACGAATGAGAAGAAAACAAAGATCATGTGTAAGGAGGTAGCTAGAAAATAGCAAAGATATGGAATCGCTTTAGATGGAGAGAGATCTAGAAGAAGTGGATTCAGCGACGACGCATGGGGTACGGCAGGTACGGCCGCCGCGGTACCAGAATTTTTCCCATTCTCGTCGGTCTAAATCTATTTTAGGCAGGTCCGTAGCAGCTATTGCTTGTTTGCAGACATCTCGTCGATGCATGTCGTTAAGTTCGTCGGTTACTCGCTGCACTCCTATTTCTGGCCGCACCACTATAATGTGGCGTGCGTCGTCCCTGGGATCAATACAATAATTTAGGCAAGATACTAAGACAGATATAAGGATAGCATCAGGATTGAGGCGCTTTGGAGAATACATTAGTTTTGTTAAAAAGAAGAACATACCGATGCGGTATTAGGTGCCTCTTATGTCAAGACAGTCTTTTGGATTACGCCAATGTCCTTCCGTGGTGACCAAAACCTCTTCTTACCCTGTTATTGGTCAGACCTACGAAGGTGGTCAATGAAAACACGTGGGGAAGAAGCAATAAGCAAGCATCGAGAGAAAATTAATGTTAACATCGTTGTATGTTCATGCATTGCCTTTACAGGCCCTTCAGTTGTCACCTTACATTAGTACAATCTATGTCGTGAGGAACAACTACCTATTGCCTTTTCTGGATATAGCAACGGTGACTCCACGGCCTGAGGTGTGACATGAATTAACAGAACTTTCTCCTTAAGCAGAGGTGATAGCGGCTAAGAGACTTTCGACCTAGCTTATTGAAATGTTTAGCTCGGTAGGAAAGGTGTCATATCTGAAAGTGCCAGGCCTAAGTTCGACTCTCCTTTGATCACAATGAAAACTTTAATTCTGTTCTTTATACAAGACTACTCTATCGACTTATATATGTTTCTTATAAAGTTATTGTTATTGTTAAGTGTGTCTGTTACTTTGGTACTCATGCGATGTTTTCCATAACCACTAACATGATTTGTATTGATCAATTAGTCACTCAAAGTAAGTGCTCTGAGACCAATGGTCTTCCGCCGAAACAAACCGTATTTTTGCAGTTACAAATTACCTACTCGGGGTTCCATTTTCCTAACTTCGTTATAATTAGTGAAAAAAATTAACTATGTATTAAAATGGTGCACGCCCTGTACCATATTTAACATACCACATTAACAGCTTACGTAGCGCGCTATTGCCTTTTAGCAACGTACAATACAGTCTGTCCGGTTACATTTAACGGATTGTATTCTATTTAAGTCCAATTTTCCCTCTAAGTGGTCCCATGCTGTTTTTGTGCTTGAACCAGAATGAGGGTAATCAAAACACATTTCATGAACAAGCAGATATCTACGTTTGAGTGCAAGTGCAAAAGTCGATTCCAGCAATAAACTTTTCAACGGTGATCGCGCAAAGAGAATGTAACCAAACAAGAATCACAAGCGATTTGTGATAGGAAATATCTAAGGAGAAAAAAGAACGAGCTATTATCATCAATTCATGTTGTTGCTTGAATTAGTACATCCTAGAAGGCGAACGGACTGCTTTCGGTAGATTTGCCTGTGTCTTTTGTTTGTTTGTTTTGTTTCTTATCGACAAAAATCAGAAGCATTATAAACAGATTTTGATAACGTTTTCGGCAAAGGTCAGACACGTCACAAGAAAAAAGGATCTGAGTGTTGCCGGTCATCCAGATTACTGTCCGGATCCAGGACTTTTTAAATTGGTTCTCTTATCAATGTAAAATCTAGAGGTTGCTTTTGTCTCTAGATTTCAACATTTTAATAATTGTCTTGGAAATATTGTTGCAGTAGATGAGAAAATTTTCAAAATTGCAAATTGATAATGACGAAGAAGATTATTTACTTTTTCAATCGAAAGGTTGAGAGCGTGAGGGGAAATTATTAGTGTTGAAAGAGTACCACCATATGGTATATACTAAGAAGTGGTTTAGTACTGTGAATTTGAATTCTTACGTTTATATTTGTAAACCTCTCTCTGTTAAGGGCCAGTTTATGTGAGGCGGGCCAGCCCGTCTGACCGGGATAAATGGCCCAGGCGAGAGGTATTTTGTTTGTGTTTATATGGCTGAAGATCATCCCGGCCGAGTGGATTGGCCTCGCATCCATTCAAGTTTGCGCGTAAACAGTCACCAAGCGTTTGAGCAAAATAGCTCTTTTCATCTCGGTCAGGCGGGCCAGCCCGCCTGGAAATGTTTATATGATCTCCCTTCACCGGGATCCTCCCACCTTATTCACTGATCTCGGTTGACCGGGCTGGCCCGCTGCTCATATAAACGCAATTTGCTTCAACATAGGAAGTCATTGTTAAAGCAGATCTGGTCTAGGCGAGCCGTCCCGGTCAGGCGGGCTGGCCCGCCTCATATACGCTGTTCATAGGACGCTCAGAACGACGACTGTTATCTAGGGCACACCAGCGACTGAAATGTAGAGGTCAACGATTCACTGGTTCTAAAGCTGAGAAAAAGTGTTGTCTACATAAAGCTTAATATAACGTTTTAGTTAAGCTAAATCAAGACTATCATGCCAGATATCTGCTTTACGATTAATGGAGGCATAAGACGCATCTCTGTTTACTGATCTGATTCTAGCTCTGCAAGGCATACTACGAGGCATCGAAAGAAAAAAGAACATATCTGCATTATTATGCTTTATTGATTTCAAAAAAAGCTTTTGAAAATATTGGACATTTAAAAAGCTAAAAGGTTTATGGTTTACAAGCCCTTTCACGCCGCTGGAATTTATGCAAAAGTAAAAAGAATCCTACGCGATTATCTTTCACAAGATCTCAAGTAGGTATAAATCAAAGAGATATTTAGACGCTGTTTCTCTTCATTGTTGCCTTCAATTATGCATTTTAAACTTATACACGTAGTAATAATGACTGGATTTATCTTAAAATTGTGCCTAGATAAATATAGCTTATTCTTTAGTTGCTTCGACTATTTTTTACATTTTTAATATATATACTTAGTAATAATGACTAAATTTATCTTGGAATTGAGCCTAGATGATTACAGCCTTATTCTTTGGTTGCGTCGACTATTTTTACATTTTCTAGTGATGTTAATTTCGAGTGGAGGATTGTGCAAAACGTAAAAGAATTTATATTAAGAGTTCTGCACTGGAAATTCTTCACTAAATCTTAAATATCTTCATGGAAGAGTACTCAGATTTGCTCCTGCCTTCGGATATTATTGTCAAGTGCCTTCTAAAAAGCCAGTATGGGTACTTCATTGTGCATCATTAAAACATTGGTTTTGGGGTTCAATGGTAGCCAGGTCTAGGCATTGTGAATGAATTATGTGAGAATATACAGCTGTTGGACGCTTATTCAGGTCTTGCAACTTGACATTTTCATGCATATTACTTCTGTATACCGACGGAGCTTAAATACTTGTTTGGGTATTTCTTGATGATGCTGTTAGGTGGAAAAAGAAAAATAGGACTCTGCTGCCCAAAAAAATTTAGGATTTTACTGTCTGAATGTTAGAAAAGCTCTATGATTTTAGTACCAAATGTCTTAGACAATACTTTTTAAAATTTGGATAAAGAACTAGAGTATAGGGAAATTTGGAAGCTACACGTAGTTTAAGTTGTGAATGGGGCCACCAATAGAACAGTGTAGGGTTCGCTCTGATTGAAACTGTTCTGCGCATGCCCAAGGCTACATAAATAGTAACCGAATGAATGATTTTCTGCCCAAGTAGGGCAGAAAAGGTAAATATTTTATGCCATACTTAAAGTACAAGACGTACAATTCTATCGTTCTTGTGATCAATAAATGAAATAGGTCTGACATTTGCATTTACAAATAGGAGGAAACCTGAAAAAATATAGTGCTACTTATAGGCTTTTGAATGTTTGAATCAGACTTAAACACTGGAGAAATCCTTGGATGAGTCTAATCGCTCACTCAAAGTAAGCATTCAGCAGTAGACGAAAAAGTCATCTCCTCAAGAAACTAATTTTTAGTATTTTGGCATATAAAGCGCTCTTGTATCGTGTCATGTTTGATTTTAAGCTCTTTTTACTACTTTTAATCTTAAGAAGGCAACATTTGAAAGTTATTGTGAGAGTCAGTCACGAAATCTGGTTCTGGTCCATTAAAATCAGATTAAAATTGAATTGATGCGATGATGTAATCGCTTGACATTTCACTGTGGGAGTGGATAAATCTCCGCAAAAAGCGCTTGCTAGGTCAATAATCACAATATCAACCATATCAATGGATGCTTTGTACTTAAAAGTTGAAGATGACAACTGAACGTGTAAGGGAGCAAGTGTGGTATGCGGTATAAAAGACTGACAATTTAAGCCAAGCATTCAATCACCAAAATACAACAGTTTGAGCAGACATGCAAACATCCCTGACCTAACAGAGGTTTACTCAGTCCCAAATAATCAAAGTTGAATTACATGAAAGGTCGTAATAAATTGCAGTAAACTAACACGCTGTTAATGAATCATATCAAGTTTATTGAGCACACTCACTTCACTTTAAATCACAATAATGCTGAAGGCTTGATTTGTTTTCAAGCCCGTTCAATATAGAAGTGGAAAGAAAGATATAAAGTAAAATTGTAGCAACCTTGACCTCACTCATTAATACATGTAGCAATGGCTGTCAATTCGGTGAACAACGTTTATAGAAGCCATTCTCGCGCTACTTGGGATGGCATAAACTGTACACGCTACGAGAAGACTTCAAAACCTAGATCGATCGAGGTCAAGAGTACACGTGGACTTGGAGGAAATTTACAGCAAGAGGGCCTCAAGACCTGAGCGGATATCATGACAAGAATCCCTGTTGAATGCGCTCAAGGAGAATTAATTGTGTATATTTCATCTTTATATGCCAGTTAATAGCAACAGTATACAGTATGATAGCTTAACTCACCTATTTTGCTTGACTGTGGGTGAAAAATATGTTTAACCATATGACACTGCCATGCGTGAGCATCGATGCATTAATCAACGGCAGATTAACCATCCGAAAGAGATATCCCAGGAGTATCTGTCCTCATCTCCAAACGAATTGTTTATATACCTCTTGGGACTCAGAAATCCTAAAGGAATAAAACTCTCCTAGCAAACTTGTATAATTAACAGAATTTGCATCAATAGCCAAGCTTAAAGATTTGAATGAAGTAAAAAGTAACGGTCATTGCATAAAGCTCTGTTCATGCTAAATTCTACACTGGATATTGTCAAGCATAACAAGTTTTTCATAAATCAAAAGTTTTTCAAAAGTTTTTACCAGAGATTTGATATCTTACCAAGAAAGTAAGAGAAAACGGAATTAATGAGGAGGGCATAAGGTACATTCTAACTTCGTAATCTTACATTTGTTAAACTTTAAGACCATTTTGCACTAAGATTATCATATAATAGTAATAAACATATATTTTCTCCTTATCTGGCGTATCTTTTCCCCTCCCAGAGCTTTTTTGCTCAAAAATATATTTAATATTTAAAGATTTTATATAATTTGAGAAATGTAAAACATGAAACCACTTCAAATGAGACCAGATAAAAAAATAGCATAACCTTTTCTGGGAACTTCCATTCCATATATAATTCGTATAATGTGATAAAGATCAACCAATATTGATCATTAATTAAGTTGCTAACGAATACTTGGTTTTAGAAACAAGTTTCTTTCCTTAGTTTCCTATCAATAAGTCGCAATGTAAAAAAAATGACGACATTGCATGGAATTCTTTTCAAATTTTCAGGTCTTTTAACATACTGTAACATACCCTCGTTCAAGTAGTGTATTAACTAAGGGCAAGAACCTTAGACAGGGGAGGGAACGTGTAGAACCAAGAACCTTACCCTCGGAAATGGGTTTAAATCGCAATGTCTGCTCTCTTTGCAGGTGCTCTTAGCTTTCTGCTTCTGTCTCAGTTTGTAAGAAGATCACATTTTATGCCATCGTAGATTATCCACTTCATAGCAACAGTCGTTTTACAAACTGGATGTCGTCAATCGTTAAAGCACTACCTGGTCCGACTGGCTTTGGACAATATGAAAGCAAGATAACCCGGGTGTCATTCCTACATACATTCAGACAGAGGCATTGACGCTAATTCTTTATAATCATAATAGTTACCCAACAAATGGTAGATCTTGTCATGGTAATGGGTATACCATAGTAACTTGCGCCAATAAGGCTTTTGAGTCTACCTAATCTTTCTTTTTATTGCTTTTTATTACAGGAAATCATAGCACTGTTATAAAATCGATGAAAACCTGCTCCAGCAATCCCAATCATACTATCGTTTTCGCTCAGGATGTCGTCAGCATCGTAAGCGAAGTAAGTATTACATTAATTAATGTTCATATCAACATGGCAGTTCAATGTCTAGTCTGAGCTGTTAAGGGCTACCTCCCAACGGTTTCAGGTGTGGTCGCCGTTGCTATCTTTTCCTTACCATTTACCTCCTTTTTCAATTTGTGCTTTTTTAAGACAATCACACTCGAGTGGCCCTGTGCAGTTAAAATTTGTACTCCTCAGATAACGGATAACATTTGAAACGAGTCACTACTATATATTAACGAGAGCAGTGCAAACAGGTGTCTATCACAAGCAGCTTAAAACAGTATGGGCTAAAAAGCTTGGTATAGGCTCATTCTGTAAACGTCAAATTAAACGCCATTAATCTATTATATCTCGTACATTAAACCTTTGAATTACACTCCATTTATCCCCGGCAGCACCTGCACTAATCCAGTAAATTAAAACCCGATATTCTCTTACATCTACTGTACTGACTTTGAAGATCCTATAGTTTGTTGGGGATATTGTAAGCCATGTTAGGAAATCTCTGGAAAGATTTGTAAATTAGTAAACAGAAAAACTAGCCCTGGTCAGTACGAACATATTCAGTACTTCCAATAGCTCATCTAATATTCATTTTGGTAACTAACTACTATAATATCTCTCATCCAAGAATCACTTAGTCCGAAACACAAGCAACTTCACTTTCTTGTCAGAGAACCTGTACTCTCATAGACTTAACTCAACCTTGTTATTCTGCAATCCATAAATTCGTGTTTTTTGCTCCTTTTATATTGTTTTTGCTGTTGTCCAAGTTTGTTAATTATGTGTTCATCTCTATGTTCTACGAGTGAACAGCCATAATTTTGTGTTTCGTTTGTATTTATGTTTCGGTTACTTTTGTGTTGCGCTTGCGTTTGTGTTTCGTTTCCCTCTCTGTTTTGGTTGTATTTGGGTTTGGTCTTCATAAACATGTGTAAGCTCCAGCTCTTTGCTCTAACCAAATTACCTCAGGACTCTTTTTTATCAATTTACTCTTATGGATTAAGCTTTTTAAGAACGAAATTCGTCATAGGATCATTGCTATGTAAAGCAGGGGTCCCCAACCACCGGGCCGTAGAGAAATTCCTTACGGACCGTGGGATGAGAGCATTTTTTGCACTTATTTTCGGTCTCGTTTCCGTTTCGGTTAGAAGTCTGGCTGTTGTAAGAACCTAAACTAGCCCAAATATAACGACTTAGAGACCCAATGTTTAAGTTTTAATTTGTAAATCTGCTACTTATCCATGCACCTGTCCTCAAAAAGTCCATAAACTTTGAAACCGGTCCTTGGCACACAGAAAGTTGGGGAATACAGATGTAAAGTACGGTTAAGGCACAGATTATAAATTATATTATTAATTCGAACTCGTTGTTTCGAAAATGTTTTCCTCTCAATAGTGGCACCTAGTATGCGATGACAAGTGGATACCGGCTCTAATTACGACAATCCAGATGGTTGGGGTCCTGACTGGAGGTTTTATTGTTGGTCAGTTGGGTAAGTATTCCTTTCAGAAGCAACTTGTTATAGGAAAGTTTGAAATAACCAGCAACATACTAAAATGTCTTGAAGACCATCTTAACAATACTAATTTTTATGTTAACAGAGTTTTCAGCAATAAGTGGAATATTATTTACATCGACAAATTCATGATAATAGGCACAAGAAAGCCTCATGTATTCCTATGAAATCGTAGAAGTCTAAAACCTACAAGTAATTGATTTCAATACCATCTGTTTCCTCTTGTTGATATAATGGTGCAAATGGCCATGAAACTAGAATTGAGGACTCCCTAACTGGACATGTACTACACGCGACAGCAAGGTACCAGTTCACCAAAACCCAGAATCAATACAAATAGTTTACTCATGTGCATAGGCTAAAGAACGACAGGTCAAACCGTTTTGAAAAATAGTTTACTTAACGTTCTTTTATATATATATATATATATATATATATATATTTGTCAAGAGTGGAGCATTACCACAATAGCTGCACTAAGTGGGAGCCGACGGGGCTCGAACTTGCAAT
>JANTCA010002688.1:0-11193 GCA_024741275.1 Chironex yamaguchii | reverse complement strand
AATTTGATTTTATCACTGCACAATCATGATTTATCACTGCACAAATTGGTTATCACTGCACGTTAAAATAAACCCTGGTCTAGTTCCAACGGGCCCGACCAATGACCGCGTCAAAAAGCATCAGTGCACCTTGTAAGAAAACAAATGAACAACGAAATCGCTTACTTACAGCAAAGAAAGAAATAAATGAAATGTTTTAAATTCATCATGAAGAGGCGTCTACCCATTGCAAGGTAGAACAAAAAAACTTGAGGGTACTTTGCTAGTGAGTTACAGATGCAATGGATCTGTAGCAACAGATAGAGGGAAGATACAAGAGGCTACTGAAAAAGTCGCCGTTAAGCTCCAAAAGAAACGTGAATTTTTATAAGAGGTACAGAATAGCAGGTGTACTCTGATTGATGCAGACTTGGGAAAGGGACTGCAGCAAAGTGTACTAATTTCTCAGATTTACATAGACATGTACTAAACGATACCTTAACTTTATGACCACTGAATGTCAAATGCATGACGTATAATTATTACCCCCGGGGTACGATGAAGTTTGTACTTTGAAGTGACGAGTGTTTGTAACTACATTAAATTTTGTGAAACAAGGATGCATGTGCGGAAAAAGTGTGACTGCACAGTATTATTACTATACGAAAATTTTCTTGGCCAGTTTTACCGGTGAAGATTTAGTAGAGTTCAAGACAACAAGCAGTTTACCTCTATTGGACATCGAAAGATATTCCAAACAGCGAATGTTCGTGATAAAGAGCAGTCGAGATAGCCAAGGTCAACTGTAATATTACAATTAACAATATGCCTTGCAGTGCTGACAAGAATAAAGCTCTGATTTAGTTCATTTACCCGACTCATACAACCCAGTTAAACACTTCATCGAAATCAATTGATGTGTTCGCATGGTACACACCTTGACAAGTAAGAAAGGAAGAGTTACTAAACAGAGTTACTAAACAGAGTTACTTAGGTTGTAACTCAATGAATTGAACGAAAAATAACTGAGGACACCAAGGGGCACGCAAAACCGGAATAAATGCAGAGCACTTAAAAGTACCACGATTATGAAGAGAAACTTTTAACGACTGATAACAGGATACTGAAGTAGGGCAAGAATCTATCTTACTAGACCTTGCATCAACTACATCCTCCCGCACTGAAACGTCACAGGCGAAACAGCAAAGGTTGTCAGTTCATAGGGCAAACGTGTTAGTTATCTGTCTTGAATTGTTACATCTTTTCCTCTCGCACACGGCTCATGGAACTACCTTGGTGTGACGTCACTTCTTGCTCGTCAGTATCATCAACAATGAACCTGGTCTCTTACATTTCGCAAAATGACAATCTCGCTTTAACAAGAGATCGACCAAACAGCATTACTTCTTGAAATTTCGTCCATAAGATTAAAACCAGGTCGCGTATGATCGTTTGTTACATGTACCACTACTACCCCCGTTTTCTACCTTTGCTCCATTACAATGATGCAAGGCAGTCGCATTCTGTGCATTCAAATACTACAATTTTCTCTTGGTAATAGGTATCCGAAAGAGAGAGTGTACATGTCCATACACAGTAAAAAAACCAACCACAAATGACATACAAAATATGCCCAATGATCGCCTTAGAAATCGATCGGCCTTCCATTAACCGTTACAATAATGGTAAAAGGTAAGAACTTCCGAGTGGTTTATCGAAATTTGACATTGAAACTTTGATAGTTTGATACATTGAAAGTTTGACCATGGAAAGTTCTCCCACGCACTTCGCAGCCATTCGGAAGGCGTCACTCGGAATACCACTTCAGGTTTCTCTTCAAATCTAATACCAGATGGGACATCAAAAAGATATCTGGCTACTCAAATTCATTCCGTGAATACCACGAAGCAATTCAGTGGGTTAGACGATTGACATCATCATCTGTTCGGCTGTATTCAAACATTAAGATCAGAGGGCTTTTGACTAATGAGTCTCTTCTGTGTCAGGTATGCAGCTGATATAGTAACAGATAAATGAAATGCAATCTGCAACCAATTGCGTAAGTGTCCGAGAAAAAGGATCAGCAGTATATTAGAAATACAACATATCCAACTAGTCCTGGCTTTCCATTTCAGTGGGTATAGGATAATGTAGCTCTACAAAAAACCGACAGAAACTCTAAATTACTAAAAGCTAACCGTAAAACTACCATAAAACTTAAATAGGCGATCATTCAAGAAATAATTGGTCCGTTGAGAGACCAAATCATGAGATTCTTGACTCGATTGCATTTTACTGCAACAACACTGATAGCATTTACGTGACTTGGTTCTATCAACACTGTGTAACAATTCAAAAATCGTATTAAATTTAAACCTTCAGATTGGAATAGACATATCTGCTGTCATTCAGTCTTTTTGTACACTTTTCAAATGACGTGTTCACAAAGGCAGTCATAACAATAATAGCAACTTTACGATGTACAGCGGAACCCCGTTGATACGGTCACCAACGGGCCTTCAAAAACTGGCCGTATTAACGGAAACGCCGTATTAAGGAAAGTGAAATTTTAGATGTTAAGAAAGGGTAATTAGAAATGCGTTGGGATAGCATTGTAACAACGAAATGAGATTGTCACTTCGCAAAAATTATCAATTTCTCGGCGACAAATAATGCGTCAATACACACAAACGCATAACGCTTAATCTCACGGGAGCAATAAACAATGTCTACATGAAAGGCTTTGAGTAGTTATTGATTCCGCCCTGTTAAATTTCCTAACTTCATCACCTTGCAAAAACTATTGGAATTTGAATTGAAATCTGTAATGTCTTAGAAATTGCTGATTTCACATTTCCTTGTCTAGCTGGGTGCATGACAACATGACTCGTGCCCTCTATGAAGAGTTCGTGAGTTCAAAACAGAGTAGTATTTATTGTAAATTTCAAAGCATAGTCCTGGTTATTGTAAATTTCAAAGCATAGTACTGGTTATTGTAAATTTCAAAACATAGTACTGGTTATTGTAAATTTCAAGGCATAGTACTGGTTATTGTAAATTTCAAAGCATAGTACTGGTTATGGTAAATTTCAAGGCATAGTACTGGTTATTGTAAATTTCAAAGCACAGTACTGGTTATTGTAAATTTCAAAGCATAGTAATGGTTATGGTAAATTCCAAAGCACATCACTTGGTGTACAATTCTGGTGTTCTTTGAGAAAAATTGTAGCACAGGATGTAAAATATTCTTACCTGTAAACCATTTACTGATCCTGCGGAAACTAATGAGAAAGTGCTAATCCACCAATGTCCCTAATATAAATAGAAATACTAAATTATTATCTTACACTAATGAACAACATAATTGTTTTATTTTGAAAAACGCTTAAAATCTACTTTGCACATCGTTTGGAGCATGGATTGGATCTGTGAGAATAGAAACAAAACAAAGAACATATACTAAAAAATATTTACCCATCCGTAGAAATAAAAAATCTTGGAAGTCTTTGTGCGACCCGCTACATCTTAACCTGAGGGCAATAAAAACTGGCTTGGTGACCAGGGAACATTAGTCTACCTCATGGCACTCTTTACCTTTGGTTACTTTTACTTATTGGAGGTGTCTGGAAGATCCCTTTCAATCTGTAATTTTGTTCTTCCTCAATCACTCACTTGCAGACCTTCAAACTTGCATCCCAGATTGTGCTGACCAGGCTTCATCAGTCCTTGATCCCTTCTTGACCTCCAATTTTGATACTTGTAAGGTTTCTACGCATCTCTTCCTGGTGGATCTAATAACGTAAAAATGTGCGGGAGCCTCCGATTGATTGCACTCCTATCAGTTATGTCTGATTAGCGATTGGTACAAAATCTGTCTCCTTATTCATGATGCTCCTCTGACCAATAATTTTTCTACACCTGTTTAAAACTGTGATGACAAAGTAACTTACTGCATCTCTGCTACTACTAACAATCTCATACCATCTCGTAAACACCTCTCTCACCATCATCTTTTATCGTGCCTGTGCTAGTGCTCATCCTAACCATTGTCCTATCAATATGAGGCTGCAGCAAATAAACATCTTCACTGCCGCTGGTAGTCACTGTAACGCTGCTATTTGTTATGCTAAGTCACACACTCTAGCAGAGATTCTAATCGTAGTCATTTGTTTCCTACGGCTTTCATGCAGGTAGGTCTACAGTTGTTCTTCCCGATTCTATTTCTGAGCATATTCATCGTGCCATAAAAGTATCTAAGGCATTTGTCCATACAGCATTTTAATGAGAATACAGTTACTACATATTTCAATCCTGCTTAAGTATGTTTACTAACATGTACAGGAATGACAACGATCCTTCTTTATAAAGAATGCACAAGCATGCCAATGAGTTCACACTTTCCCATGCCTGGTCAAAACTCTGTTGAGGCACATGGTTCGCATATGTGTTATTAAAGCTTTGTTTTCCTTTATTCTGCTGTTTTCTACAACTTTTTTATGTTTTTGGCTATTTTCTGCTGATTATCTTACACAACTGAACTCTCTATTGTTCTCTCGCACAAAAGTCATGTCAGGCAGTTTTTTATGCTTTGCATTCAACTCCTTCCCATGTCCCTCACTGCTTCATAAGTTCAAATAAACCTCTTGGTTAATTAGCAGGTCTTTCCAGCTAATCGGTAGTAGTATTTTGGCTCGAAAGGACCAAGAAAACATGGAGATGAAAGGAAAACAAACTCTTATGCCTTGGCATTCCATTTTGCCCTGCATAATTTTCTGCAACCGACTGCCAAGTTGATCACCTCCAAGTTTCCTTTTTTGCAGACATACAATCATCCAGACTAACTTATACAGAATTTCTTTGACTAAGCAGTTATTTTTGTCCCTGTTCTAAGATCTTTTCAAGTTTCAAGCACCAACGTTTACGACAAATTCTTACTAAATAGTGATTAAAAACTCTTGCAAGAGATTGTCATGTCTATTGTCTCCCCACCTCCAATGACAATTGGAGTTGCCTTTTTTACTTTTTTCTTCTCCAAGCCAGACTATGATACCCATGATTCATTGCCATTGGCAAAAAATAAGCAAGGAAAGATACCAAACAAAGGGATACAAGACTATTCATTTCTGCCCAAGTTTTCAAAACAACAAAGAAAATATCTCAAAATGATTTTCACAGGGACATTAAAAAGCTAATTACAAAGTAGTGTTGCCAAGTACAATTACAAAAATAATTTGCAATAATATAGCATAAAAATTATTATTTTGGAGCAAGATGTTTCTTACTTGATGCTTCTTTGAGCAAGCTACTGCTTGAAACCAAAAACTTACCTCTTCAGTTGGGTCATAGCCATGCTCGCTGATAAATGGTACAACTCTAATTAAATTCAGTACAGCACAGAGACATGACAGTGCAAATACAATCAATCCTGCCCATGTCAATGATGGCAATCTTGCTGTGGGTGCTAAATTAATAATATAGAAGAAATGTATGCAAACATCATCAAATCACTCAAATTGTGAACTATTGCAAATATTCTATACCATAGATCTATTCTGTGAAATTCAGACACCAACCCAAAGATTAAAGCTGATCAGTGACATTTCCACAAGAAGCACACTGGTCTTGAGAACACTGGCCATTACATAATTATTTCACATTATCTAGAGTCATTTAAAGAAGTCTTAACAGATTCACTTTGTTATTTTGGAATAAATTTCTATACACAGTTTGCTTCAAAGCACCATATTTAGTAAAGAATAAATACTCTGACTATAAAAAGCCATTATTCAATTTCTAACAGCTGAACTATGACCATTGATTACCACAAAGTTTTATTTTGGATGTCCTCTGTAAAATACAACTACATTCTATGTCGAACATGATTTCTAATTTCACCCTTTCTAGGTTCACTCAGGCCTCCAAAATCAAACTTTTTGCAATATATCCATTGGAGTTTAAAAAATTATTGGAATAATTCTAAAAACTGACTATAAAGGTTTCAGCATAGTGAAGATTGCCTTGAATCAACTGACCTGCATGGACAGACATGTATTTTGTTGAATCGCTTTGCAATCCTAAGTCAAACTCTGTCACTTCAAAGGGTGGACTTTTTCTTAGCTCCTCACTCATTGCTGTCAAATTTAATCTGGTTGTTAATGTTCTTGTATTGTTATATCTCTGCTTACATTTCTGTATGTAAACATCTGAAATAAGAAAAATTCACCAGATATTTAGGCATGGAATGTACTTAATTTACTGATTTTCAAGTAATTTACTGATCACTGTTATCAACAAAATGTGGCATAACAAGCAAAAACGATTATTGAACAGAGTAGGGTACAACCACCTTGATCACCATGTGACATTGTTAGCTACTCTAGTGTGCTTAATAGAAGAGGGATGCTTATTAATTTTGAATTCTTTTCTCATCCCAAGACCTTATTAAGACACCCTTTGTTTATTACTTTTAGTCAACTGAAGTCAACCCCCACCGCCCCCCCAGGTCATTTACATGTTAGGGCATTCTTATGTCTTTTTGCTTTGAAAAGATACCAAGTCATTGCATTTGTACTTTCAAATGTTCTTTTTTAGGCATAAATAACCACAAAAGAAAATTTAGCATGAGCAGTTGAACGTTTCATGTGCTGAAAGAGGGAAGTATACTTTAGACCAAAAATATGTATTAGGGCAGTTGTGTGTGAGATCCAAGTCAGAATATAATACCAAGGAAGAAAGTACTTCTGTCCAGGTAAAGTACAGTGAAAAGTGGGAAAACTATACACAGCACCTTGTGATCGATAGAAAGCTAAATCAGTTCAAGAATTCTATTTGGACTTATAAGATGTCAAGCATAATAATCAGAAAGATATTTCAAACAACCAGTTAATTAACCCTATGTTCATTACTTTTCAAAACAAGTATACTTGCAACTATCAAGATCACCTTTTCATTATGTACATGGGAGGATGTTTGGATAATGGGTTAGAAATTGAATAATAACTGTGACACCAAACAAGGCTATTGCATAAATTATGTGTTTTAAATAATGCAATTCAAGCAGCCTATCCTTTCACTAACAATCTACATTGAACAATGTGGTCTTTAATTATAGCATCCACTCTAAGGATGTCATTCGTTTGACACCTAATTTTTTCTCACTTCTCATTCCCCAGACCTGATAATTGACATCCAACTGGTAATGTTTGATTCGGCAAGGATGACAAATGATGGGCTTGATACAAAGTGCCTTCTCTAAGCCATTTAAACATACACAAATCAATTGTTCTAGTATTTATTTACCTTGCTGATCATGTAATTGCATTCATATGACTAAAAGTTACTTAAATTCATTTTCATTTTCCACAAAAATTTTCATCAAGGTGCTATTTTCATTCATATAGACTGATGCCACTTTAATAGTACAAAGCTACTCTAAAATTGGGGGCTTGCAATAAATGGGGTGGATGGAAATTTTCCCAAACTCCCTGGAGGGCTAGAAATTAATGGGTTGGGGATGAAATCTCCAATGTTCTACAAAACAGGACAGAAAATTAGCACCTGGAAGCTTGTATGCAACAGAAACTCACATGTCAACAAAAACTATTATTAAAATTTGCTATGCAAAGAATCAACTGCTAGTATACAAAGATAAAACTTATTTGAGTACTTATCTAATTATTAGAATACAGTGGCATAGCATCCAGGTGTGCAAGATACTCAGTGAGTACCCTGAGATTTTAGTGAAATCAGCTTTTTGAATGTATATTATTTGTCTCGAGAAAATGTTTAATTTTAATGCTAATATTGAAAATGCAGCAAACCAGCTGCACTTTTTTTGAATTTATTGCAATAGTTTCCATTGCCTTCTGTCACGACCAGCCATTAAGATATTTCTTTGCAAGAATTTCCTGTTCCTTCTTTGATTGAAGTATGAGACTGCTGTTTTCTTTTGGTATGCATCAAGGTCTCGAAACAAGTTTTGAATTCCTTCCAGCTCAATTTAACAAATCAGAGTGCAGACATTTTGTAATGAGTAGCTTGACATGTAAGGTAAAAAATAAGGAAATAAGCTGAAAAGTTCCAGCTTCCAGCCTCATAGTTGGCTACTGAGCCAAAGGCGAAAAATGAGCAGAAGGGACACTCCTGCATACATATTAAAGTGAGAAATGATCCACAATGACCCACAAGAATCCACAATTGTTAGATTTTGTCGACACTATGACAATGTTTTTGGGGCACATATGAATTTTGCTGCAGTTATGACTGTAGCTACCCAATTGAGCATGAAAATGCAGTTTTTTGGTGATCACCTAATTGGCAAAATTTTCCTCATAATGTAAATTTTGGAAAAGCCCTGAATGATCAGGCAAAATATTGGCATCAAATCTTATTTCTTGACTAGATCTTTATGCAGAAGATGATAGCATGGCCATTTTTAAGTTCCATAAACATATGGAAATATTATCATGTAATGATGCAATCATTAAATTATAACACCTTAAATTCACCCATCACCTACAGTGCTGTTGTAGCACAGTTGTTAAAGCATGTACCTTCCATGCAGATGATCATGGGTTCGACTCTTTGTCTGAACAAACTCTTCCCCCCTGTCTTTGAACAATGCATGGCAGAGAAAAGTAATCACTGTCCATATGTACCAATGGTAATCTTGATCAATAACATAACCAAAACCCATATGCGATGGTAGTTGTCATTTAAATTCAAAAATATAGATCTATTGTTTCGGACTATGGAAGAGGCTTGACGGGCAAGTTCTCACTTGTATATGTAAAGCAAGCTTTTGTCAACCTTTTATACCGCTATCACTAGATACTACCAAATGGTATAATTTTGGTCATTATATTACCGTTTGGGGGTTATTGTAAAAAATAAAGTACTATTTGAGGGTGATTTTAAAATTTTGGATTTGACCCTCTTTGACCCTTACTGGACCTCCTGGCAGACTATAATTCAAGTACTCTCTAGGCCTTATAAGAAGTCTAGAACTCCATATTCATAACAATGTGACCAATTATTCTAAAATGACTTGCCTCCAAAAGTTTAGATAATTCTAACATTTGACTGTTGTGGTACATTTTTGTAGTTGGAATAGCTTTTAACTCACACAAAAATAATTTACCACAGACCTCATAGTAATGGAAGAAAAGTGTATGTGTAACAGCATGACAGACAAGTAATATGAAGTACTATCCATAAATATCACAACAATATTTTTCCTCTTACAAATACATCGTACAAAGAATTCTTTTGCAAAATGCAACATATTTTAAATTATTAAGTTTCCTAGGGTAAGCACATGTTAAACACAACAACATGATATAATGGTGTGATTTAACAGTATGACAAGACACTTACAGCACAAAATGGCTTCACACAACATTGCCATAATGAATGATCAAACTTAAACAAATAACTAAGACAATTATAACAACAAGTACTAAAACACGAAATCAAATTTCAGTTCCAAATTTAGAATGGGTCAATAAGAATGTTTGTGTGTAACTCATAAACGTTACTCTTAAAAGTTGCTTGGAATGCTAAACCGTAGCTTAAATGGTTGCTTGCGCACAAATCATTGCGTGGTTTACCTTTTGTGGTCTGTGGCTCAAAAATTGTCCATTTACAGAAGTAGAGCACCTTCTGTACCAATATTGATCACTTCCTCCATATTGGAGGCAATGCAATAGTAGTGTTTTTAACAACTTTGGTAAAGGTTTTCTTACATTTGAATATTGAAGATGTAGCAGTTATCCTTCCTGCTTTCTTGCATGCTCTGCAATTCTGCCATTCTCTATTCTTTGCCCTTATTGCTTTTAAATTTATCACTGACAATACTTACGTGCTTAAATTTGGTGTAAGGTTGAAGTACACAATATGAAATAACTACTTACAAAAGCAATGTGTCCAAAGCCTAATAATTGTTCTTATATACTACTACCTACCTCGTTTTTGTAGTTTAACATAACATTCTGTTTTTGTAACCACTTGACTCGCAACAGTGTGATAAAAAATCTTTAATAAACTAATGTCTAAACTGCTAATTTTCCATGGAACAACCACCGAAAACCCTAGTAATCGTGAGAGCAGATCAATGACACAATAAACTTGACTTAACTGCAATCAAAGCAAAATTTACTAATTGTGCTTAATTGATCTGTTTTTGTGTATGTGTCCTTTGTTAAATCATTGTTGTGTGCATGTTAAGTGTATCCAGATTGTCCTATTTATGTAAATCGTCCTTTTTGCCTTGCCGGCTGTCTCAAGTAGGTCCAACGTGATTGTAATATCAAAATTTGTAAAAAAAACATTCTTTCTTTTTTCCTCCTGTTGTGCAGACGTGTGTTTTTTTCGTTACCAAATAGATTTGAATACGTATTGCCAAATGTAATCACTGCTTAATAAGCATCCAATCCTAGTGCTTTCAATGATAAGTGATAGGAATAATTCTTCAAATTGAACAAGTGATGTTAATTGCAGCTGCAAGTAAAGTATATTTAGTGGTAGTAAGTGCTCTGTTATAAAGTGATATAAAATGTATTTTTGTTAATTCTGAAGCTGTTAATTGAATCCCTGAAATGGTTATAAGGAATGTTGTTCACTTACCAAATTCAATAAGAGAGTAAGGTCTCACAACTTTCTCAACTGTTTGCTTTGAATACTGAGCCAAAAATTCTCTCTGTATTTCATCCAAAAAACTGAATGCTAAGACAGCAGCATATGAATCTTCACAGATAGTAAGAAAACAAACATCTCTTTCTGTTAAAGCACTATGAATAAATAAACCGATAAATTAATTAAATAAAAATACATAAAAATAAAAAATAACAGCTTTTATGTAGATTAAAGTTACTAAATTTCCACCGCCTTTCTAACAACAGAAACACTGTCAGGATGGCAATAATGTAATGTAAATTCCATTTAAAATTGCCTCACATCCAGGCAGTATTCTGATCACAGGAATGTTTATAATGGGTACAGGAAACACATATACCTGCTTGAAAAGTCTTAATTGCAACAAAAAGTTAATAGTCTTAATTACATGTTTCATATTTCACTAGTTTGTTTTCAAGCAATATATATATATATAATGTGCACTGTGTCTGTTGAAGTATTACAGATATCTGACACTGATGAAGGCTTAAGCCGAAACACAGAAAAATTAATGAATTTTCCCTTACCCACCGCTGGGTTTCG
>JANTCA010002687.1:0-11193 GCA_024741275.1 Chironex yamaguchii | reverse complement strand
CAGAATGATTATGCTTATGTTGAAGTGAAAGAGTAGGCTACTATTGATGTGGATGATTATGCTTATGCTAAAGTGAAAGAGTAGGCTACTATTAATTTGGATGATAATGCATATGCTAAAGTGAAAGAGTAGGCTACTATTAATGTGGATGATAATGCTTATGTTGAAGTGAAAGAGTAGGCTACTATTAATGTTGATGATCATGCTTATGCTAAAGTGAAAGAATAGGCTACTATTAATGTGGATGATTATGCTTATGTTGAAGTGGAAGGGTAGCCTACTGTTAATGAGGATGATTATGCTTATTTTGAAGTGGAAGGGTAGGTTACTATTAATGTGGATTTCCTTTTTTCCAAAAGTAGAGAAGGTAAATACTGTTTTGTTTTAAATGATTCATAAGTGACAAGCAATGAAAATGGTAGCATTCTGAACTGAACACATAGGAGAAAGTTATTACTTTTCTTATATAGTTTACATACCACAACGAATCAATAGCACGGTATCATAAGTGTTGTTATCACAGAACTAGGGAAGGTAAATACTGTTTTGTTTCAAATGGCATATGCACCGTAACCCAAGACAATGATGGTATTCTGAACATTGAAACTGAAGACATAAGGGATAGTAAATACTTTTCATTTGAAACCGTTTACATTGCACCAAAAATCAATGGCATAGTATCATGATCTTTGGACCGAGAAAAGTAGAGAAGGTAAATAGTGTTTTGTTTCAAGTGACCTACACACAATAAATGATGAAATCATGGTATTCTGAACGTTGAAACTGAACACATAAGAGAAAGTAAATACTGTTTATTTCACATAGTTTACATACCACAACCAATTAATGTTGCAACCATAAAAGTAGAGAAAGTAAACAGTTTTTAGTTTGTATATTTTACATGTCACAAACAGTCAATAGCACGGTATCATGAAAGTTGCACCCTCAGAAGTAGTCACAAGTTTCAAGAGACCTATACACCATAAGCAATGAAATTGATGGCATTCTGATTGCTAAAACTGAAACGCATCTAAGAAAGTAAACACTGTTTATTTTATACAGTTTACATACCACAAGCAATCAACAGCACGCTGTCTTACATGTTGCAGCCACATAACTACTGAACGTAGATGCTGTTTTGTTCCAAATAGTTTATAAGCTATAAGCAATGAAAATGATGGCATTCTAAACGTTGCAACTGCACACATTACAGAAAG
The DNA here is from genome assembly GCA_024741275.1 of Chironex yamaguchii. Classification (NCBI taxonomy): domain Eukaryota; kingdom Metazoa; phylum Cnidaria; class Cubozoa; order Chirodropida; family Chirodropidae; genus Chironex; species Chironex yamaguchii. Next base: position 9,976 of record JANTCA010002687.1, on the reverse strand, counting down.
TAAATACTGTTCTTTTTATACAGTTTACATACCACAGACAATCAAAAGCACGCTGTCTTACATGTTGCAGCCAGATAATTAGAGATAGTAAATGTTGTTTTGTTTCAAATGACTTATAAGCCGTAACCATTGACAATGATGGTATTCTGAACATTGAAACTGAACACGTAAGGAATATTAAGTCCTTTTTATTTTATATGGTTTTCATGGCTCCAAGGAGTTATGCGCCATAACTAATGAAAATGATGGTATTCTGATTGTTCCAACTGAACACGTAGGAGAAGTTAAATACTGTTTAGTTTATATAGTTTACATACCACGAACAATCAACATCACGGAATCATGAAGTTGCAACGGCACAAGTCGCAAAAGTATATACTGTTTTGTTTCAAATGACTTATAGGCCTTAAGAAATGAAACTGATGGTATTCTGAGCGTTGTGAAGTGAATACTGCATTTTAATGTAGTTTACATGCTACAAACAATTAATAGCGCGGTATCCTAAATGTTGCAAGCACACTACTAGGGAAGGCAAATAGTCTTTTGTTTTAAACGACGTATGCGCCATAAGAATGAATAAGTTGGTACTCTGAATGTTTCAGCTGAACACAAAAGAGAAACTGAATACTGTTTAGTTTATATAGCTTACATACCACAAGGATAGACGTTATCAATTTGTTAATGCCACTCTTTGTTTTCTAGGAAATGACATTGCATGGTCACTTACAAAGTCTAGATCTTGTAAAAGAGACCGCTTTTTCTTAAAAGGTTTGACACACAAAAAACATACCTTGTAGTCAAAAAACATACCTCGTAGTCCAAAAAACATACCTCGTAGTCCAAAGAACATACCTCGTAGTCCAAAAAACATACCTCGTAGTCAAAAAACATACCTCGTAGTCCAAAAAAGACGAATCCACGGGAGAGTTTCCAGATTGCCACTGACGCTCTTAAAGACTGTTCTTAGTCATTTAAGCTAGTGCGGTTTCAAGGTACGTCGCTCAATACTCTTCATCAGGGTATAATTTGAATACGTTTGTGGTGATTGAGAGAGATGTCCCATTAAAGCAGTGTGGGTTCCCATAGACTCCATTTGTTATTACAAACAAACTAGGTTATGTCAAATATCCAGTGGCCGGCCACTCAGAATTTGGGATTCAGGTGTGATGTGTATGGTTGCTAAAGTAACTCGATCATACCATGTCCCATTGCAAAATGTTGAGGTCTGTGACTGTTTCGATAGTCACAAAATATGTAATATCAATAATTACGGGTAGAACCTTGCTTGATTCATGTAATTTTATGATTATGTACTTATTAATTTAGTGGGATGGTAAATACTGTATATTGACCATGTATTCATTCTCAAATACAGGTATACCTTGTTTGAGGTTGTATGTTAAAATCGCAGAGTGATCAGTCCTTTTGTTTCTCTTCTTCACTACACGCTCGAGTATTACTGAGGGGTACTATATAACAAGGTGTTTTGACTTGACTATCTACCGGAATCTAGGAACACTTCCACAGGCTTCTTGACAATACTTAACTTAATATTGTCCACAGAGCCCACCTGTGCTGTAAGTTGGAGTTACCGACTGCGGAGCTAGTCGTAGTTCTTGAATAGAAGACCAGTCCAGTGCTATCCTTTATTTCAATATTTTTACCTAGTAACAATTATCTCAGTTATGCGTTTCTGTACCATTGTGCTAGCTCAGCTATCCCACCTCTTCTCAGCAGTTTCGTCTCACCCAATCTCCTCGAATGATCCTAGGCTAACCCTTAGCATAAGGTCTTTTGACAAACAAAAATAAGGAAGCAAGGTGGATTTGAACCCAGGACTTGCTAGTCGGAGTGAAAATGTCCAGCATATCTAGCATATACATCAGTACTATTTCTGAATCATTATGCATGATTAAGGTCGATCCTTCGTTGTATGTTGAATATCAAACATTTAACATACGATGGAGAATACTGTGAAGATACTCTTGTCTGTTCTCAACATTGATAAAATAGCTGCTTTAGTAATAATTACCTCCAACTTGCTATGAAAAATTTTATGTTCTGATTTGTATCCAAAACACTAGAATTTATAGCTATGTCTCCTGTATTATATAACAACGTTTTCTTTTTGTATTAGAAGACAATCAAAGATCACCAAGACTTAAAGTGTTTCGACCATCAATGGTTGTTACCTCACGGGATGTAGTTATTGCGTGTTCACCTCGTCTTCGTACAAGTCGGTAAATTGATTTGTTTTGTAATACGCATTTTATCATCTCTGTCAGGATGTTTATTTTCTCCAGTGTTTAGCAGGTTTTTTCTCACTGTTTGACTTCAGCACAATTTTAAACTTTAGGGGCGATCGCAGCAAAATTTTGAGAGAAAGTCGGACACATCAATAGGAAAAATTTGATTATCTTTTGTGGTGATGGAGATCACCCGATGGGTCTTGGAACCAACTAAGATGAATAACCTCGCTTTATAATAGGTGAAAACACAACTTTCGAGTGATGCTAATCCTAATCAGAGTTGGTAGGTAGTCTGTTGTTAGCCAAATTGGTGTTACAATTTTGCCAGACAATAGAATGTATACTGAAGACGAAACTACATGAATTAAACTCACAGTATTGCACCCGTATTATACAATGTAGCTAATCTTTTTACATTACATTTACATCATAAAAAGGTTGAGTTATTGAGGTTATATGTTAAAGAGTTTGATATCAACATCTTCACATTCATCTCGACATCTTTGTAAACTTTATTCACGTGAAAACCTGTTATCATTTTCCATCACTATGAAGTCTTGACAGCACTGCCCATTGAAATTCAGCCTCGTTATGATCAAGATACTAGAATCTAACGGTTTTGTTGACATTGTGTATTGCGCTGTTTTGTTTCGGGTGTTCAACATAAGAAAATAGTCTTTCTATGACAGCATTACTTACTGGGACCAACAGATAAGAAACAACATATTTGGCAAACTTGTTAAACGGTCTTTTGCCCGGAGTGTTTTAACAACAAAATCCTTGACAAAAACTATGCTGTGTCAGTCTAGATGTTCCCATCAAAGATACTGTATAGGAATCCTGTGGGTGAGGTGACCATGATCAATAATTTTTGGAATGTACGTAGAGGCAGCAGTAGTACGAATGTTGTAACTTCATGAAGTAAATCTAGTAGTCATATATGGAATCTGTGATCAATAAAAGCATTTTAGATGTATAACACTTGATTTCATCAGAGTAAAGGATACAGATTTTAGAGTGTGGGTAAGGAATTTAAATTGCTGTGTAAAAAGCATCTTGATACGTGAAATGTAGCATGACTATAATTGTATAAATGGCAACAAAGGTTGTAAGCAAGTTAGTGTTTGGTAGGAATTGGTTGATTGGAAGCAAATACAGTCCTCAAGTAAGTGAAAAATTGTTATTTTTGTTGGGAGGATCCTAACTAATGATCAGCACACAACTTTTAAGTAACGTGGTCCACCGTGCCAGATTGATGATTTGAATAATTATTGAAAGTTACAGAAGGAAGATTTGAGCACGAAATGGCCACAAGGCCTACATATCGAAAGTAATCAGGACAGCACAGGATAAATTAAGTTCATATCAGGACGAACATAAACATATTGTGCAGCATTTACAGATGCAGTTTCAGTAAAAGTTAGAGCAATTGAACTTAATGGATCAAGAAATTTTTGATATGGCAGCTGATATTGAAACTATTGACATTGAAAAGGAAATGAGGAGGTCGAAGAATTTCAAGGAGAAATTCAAATTGCTTTTATTGAACGTGATGAGCTCATAGCTATGGACATGAGAAGCAATTGTAAGGAAAGAGGAGAAAAAAAGTGTAAGCGCTAAGCTACTAAAGCTAGAAGTTAAAAATTTTTCTGGAAAACTACATGAATGGCAGGAGTTTTTGGATGGGTTTTCATCCTCAATTGACACCAATGATGCCTTGTCAGATATGGGCAAGCTTTCTTATTTATGAGGCTTAATGGTTGAACAAGCAAGGGCAGCTCTTACATGCATGCTTCTTACGGCCCCTAAATATAAGGTTGCAGTAAGTCTGCTAAAATCGAGGTAGGTATGGCAAGGATACCATCATTCAAAGGACATAGATTAAGGATATACAGCCCTGGCAGTCAGAGAAAGACATAGAAATATTGAGAAACCTGTATGATCAAGTCGAAATAAACCATCGTGGCCTTTAGGCACTGGGAATTTCAACTGACACAGTATGCATCAATTGCCATGCCAGCAATATTGGAGAAATTACCAGAACATCTGAGGTTACATATGGCTCAATGTTTGAAGGATGAAAATGACATGGAGGAGTTTTTGGACAAATTATATCGAGAAATTGAGCTCAGAGAAGAGCATTCAGTTGACAAGGAAGAAAACAAGAAAAAGAGTACATTGACCTCAACAGCACAGCCAGTGTTCTATTGATTCAAAGAGACAGAAATGAAAAGGTCAGTGGCAGTAAAAATAGACCTAGAGTTTGTGTATTTTGTTTGCATTCACACAAGCATGAGGAAGGCAAAAGATCATAAGTCAATTGCTAAAAGATTTTCACGTTGTTTTAATCGTTTAGTTAAGAGACACAGAGCTTCAGAATGTAGAAAATGCAATGCCAGATATTGACTCCGGATGGGAGGATTTAGATTAAGAAAATGGCTGACTACCAATAAAAAGCTACAACAGAAGACGACATGTGCTGAACAGCTAGGCATTGATCCAAATAGTGAGCCCTCATATGCAAAGGAAATATTGGGGTTAGTAGACTGTGATGGAAAAGAGCATGAAAAGGTCTTGGGTGTGTCATAGGACCGCGAAACAGATGAGCTATACTATACCTTTCCTAAAGTTGCACAAAAGGCTTAAAGGTTACCTGCATCAAAAAGGAATGTTTTAAGTATTGTTAGTTGCAATTTCGACCCACAAAGGCTATTCTAGTCGTGGCCAAAATATCATTTCAGTTTGTTTGTCACAACAAGTGTGGGTGGGACAAACGTTTACCTTCAGAGCAAGAGAATCAATGGTCAAAATGGATGTCCGACCTTGGGATGGCTCAGACTTTAAGAATACCACGTTGTTTGTATAATCATGATCTGCAAGAGATCACGTCTTACTCCCTGCATTGTTTCGGTGATGCCAGTACTAAGGCATACTGTGCAGTCATATATTTAGTTTGTGAAACTCTTCATCATCAATGTCATCCTACATTTGTGACATCAAAAACACGGATTGCATCATTGAAGGAAATAACTATCCTCAGGCTTGAATGTATGTCTGCCAGGATCCTTGCCAAGCTAGGATCCATAGTTGTAAAAGCTTTGGAAACCCATATCTTACCTTCATTCAGTCCACAATTGGACAGACAGCATGACAACTTTATGTTGGATCAACAACAGGGGAGAATAGTGCCAATTTGTACAACACCGAGTGAATGAAATTTTAAAGCTATCAGTTAAACGCCAATGGCATCATTGTCCAGGAAAACAAAACCCAGCAGACATAGGATCCAGAGGTATGATGGCATCAGCCCTCAGGGACAGTGAATTATGATGGGAAGGGCCTCCATGGTTAAAAAGAGTAAAGAGTTTTGGCCAGATGGAGGTGAAGTGAAAGAGACTGAATACAGTTTGAGAGAGAAGAAAGCATCAATCACTGCAGTGATACATGAAATGTAGCGTGATTATAATTGTATAAAAAACAGTAAAGTTTGAAAAGCAAGTTATTTTTTGGTAAAAATTGGTTGATAGGAAGGAAATACAGTCCTCATGTAAGTAAAAAGTTGTTATTTTTGTCGGAAAGATCCTAACTAACATTCCGCACACAACTTATAAGAAAGATGTATCTTCAGACTAGTCAATGAGGATGCATTTCCGATACAGTTGTTCTATCGTAGGCGTGTGGATCCAGCCAAATATCTGACCTATGCTCAGTTTAAAAAATATTGCATACCGTGCTACATACCTCTTTTTATTGTGTTTCAGATTCCATATATAATTACTTTACTTTATCATGTTACAACATACATGATGCTACTACGCCTACATACATTCCAAAAAATTTAGTCATGGTCTGCTCACCGACGGGATTTTTATATGGAACTCCTTTACTGATTGCAGGCAGTCCTCATTTTCTTTTTGTGTTGTATTTGATGTCTCGCACCTTTGATGTGCGTAGATTGGTGATCTTTTCAATTGCTGTTAATGAAGTGCTGGACTGGCAACAATTTTGTTTAATCCTGGTTTAATTGATTGATTAGTGCAAATAGGTATTTCAAGTTGGCACGTCTGTGTATTTGTAAATTATGATGAGGATGAAGGTGTGTCATTCTCACTTTAACCAGACAGATCCAGGTTGTGTGCAGAGGAAGACAAGAAAGACAAAATATTGTAGAGCAATGACCAAGGTAGTTGGTTATAAGGTTTGGTGTACAATATGTAGGGAGATATTTCAAAACGACTATGCTGTAAGTTATTGGAAATCTAGGTACAAGAATTTACATGATACTGGTCGGTTTGCCCCTACAGAAATTGTTTCAAACGAGGCTGGATCTCAGCAAACAACAATGGATTCCTTTTTCGCATCGAGTTCAAAGAAGAGAAACAGAAGCAAGGACAATGAGGTCGGCCTGCCCTTTGTAACCGAGGAGGAAGAAGGCAATCTTCTATGCGATTTGTTGGTTGTTATGACCTTGTCGATGTTGTTTGATTTCGTCACACGAGTTGATTTCTCTCAGATATTCCAACAGATATCGTTTTAGACATAAAGCTTTTAGGCATCAAAGACGTGGTGAAATTTAATAACTTTTTGGAAGAAGATTTGCAAGGGAGACAGATTGAATGGGCTTTGATATGTCTGAAGAAATCATTGTCAGACTTTCACCCTAAAATCCTCATTAATGCACGTCGTTTCTATCAGAAAGTTCGGATTGAGCCCAGTACTCAAATTTTCTTAAAACTTTCTTAACAAAAAATTGACTATTTTTACCCTAATTATCTTTGTGTGGGATATCGTCTTTTTCAGTTTTTATAACATAATTATAATCATTATGGAATCTCATATAATATGAGCCATTGCTCATAACTCCCATCCAAGTCGGAGGAACATTCACTTTTGTTTAGTTGTCATTAAGGAGCAAGTAAGTTAGAGACTAGAGAGTAGAAAGATGTAGATCAGCAGAGTTGATGAAATCATACGCTTCCGCGACATTGACCTAATTTATGTGTTTTGTCTCTTGGTTGGCGAGGTCATAGGCCAGGAAAAATCTGTTTTTTAAGTTATTTCTATGTGGCATTGTAACATTCATCAGATGCCATTTAATGTTCAGTGTTTCATAATTTCAATTAAAGTAACTCTATTTTAATTGGAACTGAGTTAGGGACAAATGTGAAATGTCACAATTCCGTGTGAAAGGCAACGTCAGTCAATCAATTTCCGTCAGTCAATCAATCAAAATGCATTCAGATGAGCATGATAATTAAGAAAACTTAATTTTAACAACATATTGGAAAATGCTTCGGTCCAATGCATACCATGATAAATATGTTGTCAAGCCCATAAAAACGAGCCCTTTAATACTGTTTAAAGACCTTATGAATTAACACCTCGTACCTCGTGTTGACAGATTCAAAGTTATGCATCTAATCTGCAAAGCAAAAGTGACAATTTATTTCAGCAACCAGATTTTTTATGCTGCCAGTCTAATCTTGCTTCTGGTTGCGGATGGGAGAGTTGGTTTTTTGTAGCTCCCAGAATAGCTGAAATTTCGATCAATATATTAGAATCTAACATTGTAAACTCTTAAGCTTTAAATCAGACAATTCTCAAACACTTCCAAAACTGGTTTCATGTTTACTTGGCCCGCATCAGAATGTCATTTGCTATCAATGAATGTCAAAATGTGCAGTCTGTACAAGAATCATGATTTTCATGAAAGGGATTGAAGGGTTAATGTTTTTATTAATTATTGGAGTAGAACAATGGTGTTGCAAAGATACTTCTGCTAAAAGCAACTACATTTCTAAGACCAGTTTAAACAAGAATATCATTACCAGCTTTAGAGTTCATTGGTCTTAAATGCAGTAAGCTTATCTAGACAAGGACCGTAAATATTTATACAGCTCTTTTGCATGTAGTCTTTGCTTTTTATGTTCTCTTTTATTCTACCTTGTTACATCTTTGATTGAATCTGAGTGTCAAAAATCACACTAGCTCCTATGTAACCGCAACTTCTCGATTTCTCCCTTAAAGTTTCAATATTTAAAAATGACAAGCCGAGCTGTTACTACCAATCACTACCAGGAAAATCCTGGAAAGGTACGTAATTGTACTGTTTTCGTCATGCGACACCCAGCATCCCAATCTATCTTTCCCTTTTTGCATTACTCCCATTAGCCACTTAACATTACTATTTTCAATTATACTTTACTACCTTATACTGAACCACACAAAACTGTGCTGTAGTAAGCTATGCTATACTGTACAATAATAGGCAATAGTATATTATATTTAACTATACCATACCATTCTATTCCATACCGTTCAATACAGTTCGGTATAGCACAGCACAGCATAGCACTGCATAGCACAGCATAGCACAGCATAGCACAGCATAGCACAGCATAGCACAGCATAGCACAGCATAGCATGGCACGGCATAGCACGGCTTAGCACGACATACCACGACATAGCACGGTATAGCACGACATAGCACAGCATAGCATAGTATGGTATAGCATCGTATAGATCATCACTTGCCTAATTATGTAACTGCAGTTCTTTGTGTTAGTTTAAAGCCTTGAATAGCCTTAGTTTTCGGAAAGATTTTGAGGCATCTGACACAAATGTAATTGGTGTTGATAACAGACAAAGTCCTAGGACTTCTTGTTGGCTGGCCTTTTGTTCCTCCACTGAGCTCTCTTTAGGGTTTAATGCAGGTAACAGGAAACACATATGCCTCAACCTCGTTTTCGTGTCGCCTTGCAATCACGTAACTAGTCATTCATCTTATGTTTATTAGTAAGAGGCTCAGCTGAAACATGGAAGACATATAAGAATGCGTTGCACTGTAGGATTCAGCAAAAAGCCTGATGGTTACAAGGTTGCTTGAAAGAGGGAGCGTGGTGGAGAAAGGGGTCTTAAAATCAGGGCCACAACCGTTTACAAGTATATGCTGAGCTACTTTGATGTAGTAACCAAAGAGTGTGTAAGTGAGAATACCCTTTTTATCCGAATTTGTAACTTTTCTTAAACAGATTCCATGTTTCTTCGACTATTTGTTAAAAAGCTTCACACTAACAGTTTCTAGTTGATAGAGAGTAGTAGAAAATAAGTCACATTCTATTAAAATAATTCGAATTCTTAAAAACACGAATTTTGTTTTACATCGAAAGGAGTGTTGCCAGGGGGCTTTGACGTCATTTAATCCCTCTGCATTGGCTTACAACCCTTATGACATTGTGAGATTGGCTATAACTTACTTTGGGATTGGTTTGCAACTGTCAGAAAAATTTTTGATTGGTTTGCTATCCTCAGCAACCTATGATTTCAAACAGACTTAAGGCCCTGTCATATTTTCAACCCTCTATCTCACGTGTAAGCAAAACAAGGATAGGACTATCCCCGTGAGACTGCAGGGATCTGCTAGACGGCATAATCAACCAGTAACTGATAGCATAACAGCAAATACATTCCCTGAATTCGTCAAGTGCATCACAGGTGCTTAATGGAGTTGTGAGTGAAACAGGCTAATATTGAAGGTAATAGGACATTTTATCTCAATAATTATTTCAGTGGGGGCGAAAATTTGAAAAGAACTTTACTTATAATCTGATAGTTTGAACAATCTTTTAGTGGTACAAAACTTGAAAATCGGCTTGAAAATTTGCGACATTGCGCTAAAATCATACTTAAAAGCTTTTTTCGTCTGACACTCCTCAGAGTATGAAACG
>JANTCA010002685.1:0-11195 GCA_024741275.1 Chironex yamaguchii | reverse complement strand
GATGGCCATCTTCGTCGGGGGCGCAGGGGTGGGGGGTGGGGCAAGCAGTTCCTTTTGAGACAAGACATTCTTGCAGATGTCTGATACTTTGGTCGATCTCGTTGTGTTAGTTTCTTTTAGTCTTTTACTTGAAGGATGAAGAACCCTTCTTGTAACTAACAATGGCAAGATGCAGGAACTCCGAAAAGAGAACAACCAACTTTATCTCTGTACCACTTATAATGAATGTCTTTCACAAGAAACAGGGAATTTTATAAAGACATTTCTACATTCGTCATGTACGTCAATTTGGGATAGTATTGAGAAATCAAAATGTTTTAACTTTGACTGCGTGGGTCACTACATACTGTTACAAAAGATCCCAAGCAATTTATTTGCAAAACATTATGCTGTGGATTCATGGTCAATGTCGCACCCAGTCTCTTAAGTGAAGTGCTGATAGAAAACAACAGAAGATTCACTACAGTACAATACATTTGCTTGTTCGACTTGCCAGCCTGTTGCATTTTTTAAGTGAATCATCATGCCACACTTGGATCGTGCAGAAAACTGCAGAAAAAAATTAAAAAGGTGTCTCAAGAGCCAGGACAGATTTACATTGGAAACTTCTTTCAAAAGACGACAAAAGCCGTGACAGAGAATTGCAACAAGGGAAGCACAACCGTGTGTTTCAGCGGATGTGGTTGGTAAGGCTACCAAGTTGGATTCTGTGTAAACGGCACGCCGGAGGTACGCCTGTAGCTCCGTAGGTGTACACCAACCTTCATGAAAAGAATCATTATTTAGAAAGCATGATGCCAAAGTTTAAAGAAAACAAAATAAAACCAAAAAAGACACTCGCAGTTATCTTTGTATTTCAGAACTCCAGTACGTCAAGGAGTACAATTTAGGCTAAATCCACGACGCCACGCCGAGGGAAAAGCTGACGCCACGCCGAGGGAAAAGCTGACGCCACGCCGAGGGAAAAGCTGACGCCACGCCGAGGGAAAAGCTAACTCCTCACCGGAGATCTTCGGGCCTTAGTACATATGCAATGCACCGTGGTAAAGCTAGTCTTGATTTTAAGTGTCTTCAAAAAACTGCAAATGATGAATTCATTGCAGAACAATGGGTTAAAGACGAGCATTAACATTTTAATGACAAAGACAGGGAAGACAGTAAAATTTTCATAAAATATCCAACATAAGAACAGGGGGTGGTAGGAGCCAATATCTTTGGGGGAGTGTTACTAATTTTAATTCGATTTACCAGCATAAAAAATGACAGATAGCTAAAAAATCAATTAGTTAATTGAGGTAAATGAGAATGATGTCACTCCTTGTATATGAATAACGACAATGTCATTTACTAACCGCTTATTTGGAGACTTTGGTAAAAATCTTCGCTTGTGAAGAGAATTAAAAGGCTAAAATCTACCCCGGTGGAAGCACATACCTGTGAAAGCAATAAGGTATGTAGCCGCAGGACTAAAGTGTATTAGTGGACAAAGAAGTTTCTGGACCAACCTTACGTGTTTTACCTCAAGTAATAAATTTGCAGTTGTGATAGTAGCACTCATTGAGTCATTCAAACAGCATGATACTTCCTAATCACCATTTTGTTGTATTTTTTCTTTTATCTATTGTTGAAGTGTCATGTATATTTGTCTTTTCGTGTCTTTGAGAGTTTCGTCTCGTATCCTATGTCGTCTTGAAGCGGAATTGACTCATCATTATTTCATTGCTGTTACATAATGGAGATGAAAGCAAATTTTATCCTATTCACAAGCATACTGTTCTGTCGACAATAATTTCCATTCCGTCGGTATCTTTCTTACTTGATGTGATGATCATGCTCTTTTACTCCATTTCCTTATTTGTCACATTTTGCAAGATCGAGTTACATAGCAGCATAACTTTAAAAATGGCACTGTCCCCATTATTTTAAATGGTCAAAAGTCGACTAATTAGAACCAAACGATCCATTCACGAATTTTCGAGCTACAAGGCGTTATTCATGGGACAGAATGAACAGTATCTATCTAGTGCACAACAATAAAAACAAAAGTATGACAAACCAACAATATGTACAATAATCGTCGGAAGCAAGTAAATAATTAACAAAAATGTAGTGCCTTAGGTCTAGTACATAATCATTAAAGATTTTAATATTTGTAGCTTTACGACCTTCTTGAGAAAAGAACGATCCATCCTCGAATTTCTGATCCACAAGGCCTTAGTTATGCGACAGAAAAGTTCTCACGCAGGGCACATAAAGTACTGAAGACTAACGACAAAAGCAACATGGTGAGCATGATGATGTTTATGTCAAGATACTGCTGCACTCAGACAGCTCACCATTTCAACGTGCCCGTTAATGTTCGTCGTAATGCTATCCTCTTAAGCAACGATGGCTAGCTACATCAGGCAGCACTGGCTGCGAAGTTTAATGAAATCTTCACAAATAAAAAGTGAGGGGTGTTGTAATCAAGTATCAGAACAAGATGCTTCACCGAAATGTAGAAGCGTTACTATACCATGCAGAAAGCGAAATAATGTTTTCTGCTGAAAAGCACTTATTTTCTAGCTATCATTTATGTTCTGACGCGTTTTTGAGAGTTTTGCACCTTTTTTCAACTCTCGATATTTCGAACTCTTACCTCAATGAGTGTTTCCATGCCTTTAAAGTCGAGATGTCGATGGTCGACTGCGATGCTGAAGTGAGCGAGGACGCATTTGTTGGTGTGTTTAGGAAAAGCGTGAATGGGTAGATGTAATCGGAGAATGTAGCAATGAAATGAGCAATAAGAAGTGACAATCATGAGAAATGGCAAAAAGGACTCTTAAACATTGACCTAGAATGAATTCACGAAAGGGTTGTCCAATCATAGACAAATGTCCTGGGACAATTTCCATTTTTCAAGTGTGCCACGTGTCTTTTCATCCCCTTCTCCCAAACAATGTTGCATTTTTATGTAAGTGAGTATGAAAACAGATGAAATCCATTTGCATCGTTAGAATAAGTATCTGATGGAGAAGGCAACATTGTTTAAGGGGTGGGGGTGGGGGGTGAAGGGTGGACTAAAGCTCATGGATAAATACTTTCGGGGTTTGAAACCTTTTTTTCTCCAGGTTTTATAAGTGTCCCAAGGACATTTTTTATGATCGTAGCAGACAGCTATAGGGAATGGTGAAAGTCAAAAGGAATTCCCTTGAAAGTATAATCGAACATTTTTCGAGTGTTATTATTGAAAGATAAGAAATTGTACTTTAAGTTAGCATTGTCAAGAGTCAGGAATTAAATACGAAGTAAAAGAGACAGTATTACTCCGCTTAAACCTAAAATCAAAGCATTTCATTCATGATGTCTTTTTTTATTTTTTAAAGCCTCCGTTCCAGCTTCCACAGCCTTACGATTCGTTCATAAGTGTTGTGGAAGGGAGAAAGTGGAGACAGATTCGAGACGCATTATCCCCAGCGTTTAGTCCGGCTAAAATAAGGAACACGAAAGGGACAATAAATGAAGTTGTTAATACTTTGGAGTCGAACGTGGATAAATATGCTGAATGCAAGAAAACAGTTGACATAAATAAGTATGTTTGTGTAGCAACACTTATTAAAGGTACCGTATCTATATTGCTCATGATGGTCGTTTGCTCGTACTTTTTCTAGGTACCATACACAGATCGTTGCTTTGATTGTTAACTGGCACAAACAGTAGCTGGCTTTGAAAGGTGTGAGGTTTCTGCTGAATAACCTCAAATTAATTTAAGCAGTTCAATCTCAGTCCATTCTGTCTTTGTGACAAGATCTCGATGTTCCTAAATCCCATAATTACAGAGAGTTGGCGAATCTCGTAACGTTATCGTTGACATATCTTGAGCTGGATTCGAACTGTGATCCTTAGATTCGAAGTCCCAAGGTCTTGAGGCTACTTATTTTATTACTATAGATTTATGTGTCTTCTTCAGATAGGATCCTTTAGTGACATTGCTTTTTCTCTCAGTTTTTGTGTCACATTCTAAGTCTTGGTCTACACTTCTCAAATACGTGGTCCAACAACATGTTCAGAGTTCGAAAAGTTTATATATATATATGTCATTTGCTATGACCGTTTGTCCGCCAAGCTACCTCCTGCTATTGTAATACATATTTGTAATCAAATGGGAAGGTATGAAAGAGCCACTAAACTATAGTCAACGCAGAAAAGGTTTTCAAAAATTGTGACAATAATCTTACGTCAACTAATATAATCTAAAATGATTGTTAGCTTTTATCGAGCCATTTTGCTTGACATAATTTATCAATATGTAACCGGTACCTTAAATTGCTGAAGTCGGTCAAGCAGCAAAAATAAGAAGAGTTGTCGGAGGATGGCTGGATGAAGTTACTCTTACGTTTTGTGGTATGCCTGGCTCTCAGCGTATTACCTCTCGTTTAACAGACTGGATTGAAAACGAGTAATCGATAAAATTTCCAATCCTCGAAACAAGAACAGAAGTTCCAATGCTGCCGTCAGCGAGGAAATCTTCACCTCTGGATCGCGTTTTGCTAACTACAAATGATTCATTGCAAGTAAGCATTGATAAGAACGGGCACAAACAACTTAGCAAACAGGTCATAGTGTAATTAGAAATGAATGGCAAAGACTGTAAGTTTATTTTATTAAAACTAGCATCTCGTGTGCTTGATCACAATTCCAATAATACAACTGTTTTGTTAAGGATGAAGAGCCAGTCTCTGGTCATTTAGTATCCTTATTGAGATACGTTTGTCTTTACTTTTACTATTCTTTGTCATATTTCTGTAGCAAATCTAAAGATTAATTTCGCCTGTTAAAAGCATTGAAAGGACCATTTAACCTGTCAATTGTTATATTATATAAACAATAGAATTAAGAGTTATCCAATTTACCAATGTACGTGTAGGATTAATGCATAACTATTTCGATTGGCCTATGGTAGTTAGGTGTCTAAATCCTAGGTAAACACAACTAATATTTTGAGATACCCTTAGAAATTTCAAAAGAAAGGAGGATGAATGAAGTTATTAACAAATTATGAGGGTCATTTGTACTGAAAGAAGTGAACTTCGAGATGGTTACGCAAGCATGGCAATCAAGGTTTATATCCGAAATTTTCTATAATGTTGAGCCTTCCAGATGCTACTAGCATGGGAAAAAAATTAGCGACAACAACATCCAGAGCTTGAGCGTAATTGCAGTTTGGGTTCCAACGAACTCCACGTTTATTAACATACAACTTATTCAAGCCCTGGCTTTGCAATGCACAAGGACCATGTTGATTTAGACATAGGGCTATGTCAGTCCAAAAGGCTAGTAATAAGAAAAAAACGATAGCAGTTTTAACGACTCATTGACTTTGAGCCATAAAAATGCTTTGGAAGATTTGTTTAAACTTCATATTTGTTCCAATTCTGCCTCTAAAATCAGCATCGTTTAAAAAACTGTTCAATGACGAGGATGTTAAAGAATTACATCAGCAACTAATTAAATGGCTTCCGAGGTTATTCTTTATCTGTGTTTAGTATCCATGTGGAGAGGGCAAAGTCTGTGGATTTGGGAACTTAAGAGGACGTGTGCTCCTTTAAAAATTTGTTTTCTGTTTCTCTTTTCAACAGTAGTCAGTGGTGACGAGATCCAAGCTCGCAATCCACATCTATCGGTCTACCGTCTTATGTTATAGCTCACGGTTGTCTTTGGCTGAAAGTGAATGGTTCGTCTTTGAAGTTGGTACTTAGTCAAGTTGCAACATATAGAATCGAACTTACGACTTTAGTTCAAGAAGAATAACGATAGAAGACTGAAGAAGCAAGTTTACTTTTCTTTGGAGAGAAGATGACTGGTCCATGCAAAGTTTTGTCATACAATAGGTGGAGGAAATAGGAGAATAGTAGTAAGTTGGGCAGCGAGAACCTTGGACATAAATTGATGAAGCAAGAACCACAGGATAAAGGTTAAAAACAATAGCAAGATAAACCCCACTATAAAAGAGGTGCTGCTACAGTGAATGAGTGAAATTTATATCCAAGTAAATGAGTGAAATTTATATCCAAGTGAATGAGTGAAATTTATATCCAAGTGAATGAGTGAAATTTTTATCCAAGTGAATGAGTGAAATTTATATCCAAGTGAATGAGTGAAATTTATATCCATGTGAATGAGTGAAATTTATATCCAAGTAAATGAGTGAAATTTATATCCAAGTGAATGAGTGAAATTTGTATCCAAGTGAATGAGTGAAATTTATATCCAAGTGAATGAGTAAAATTTATATCCAAGTGAGTGAGTGAAATTTGTATCCAAGTGAACAAGCGAAATTTATATCCAAGTGAATAAGTGAAATTTATATCCAACTGAAATCACAGAAAGAGAAAAAGTAGGGTAAAGAAAAAAGGAAACAAAGCAAAAGCGATGTTCACAGTGGCAGAAATTCAAGGCTAACTTACATCCACGAGGGTTCTGGGTTCTGGGTGTGGAAGTTGTGTTTTTTTTAAGTATATCGTGATCAATATTGTTATGTTGAACAACAGTACATCGAAGTTAAGAAGCATTTTGCCACGGGGAGACACTATAAGTGTATTACAATGCTGTATGCTGTATGTTAATGCCGTGTTTTCTAAAGAGCTTACACGATAAGCGTTTCATTTCATTTGCGTACAAAATGTTACATTTGGTACTCTTGGTAACATATCTAGCTCGTTCGTGGTACACCGATACATGTGACAGATGTATATTGTCATTTTACTTTGCTTGCTACTGCCTGTCTAGGACAAAGCTTGTGTTTACAAGTTGTGTCATCTCACTCTCTTTCTTTGCCTTGTAGGTTTGCTTACAGATTTGCACTGGATGCGATTGTTGCTCTGGCATTTGGCATTAACTGCGAAGCACAAACAGATCCCGATAATATTTTTGTCGAAAAGGCCCATTCTGCACTTCAAGAGCCTATATGGGTCAAAGTTGCAACTCAGCTTCCTTTTAGTTATTACTATTTAAAGTACATTCCATGGGCTTTTACAAACAGGTACGATCCCCTTGCGGTTGCACTAAGACCGATCATACGAGAGCGAAGACTTTCTAATGGACATGTAAGAAAGCAGGTATGTGTTCCCTAAAACAGAAACGATTTTCAATCACGTTTCTGCTTGTAGTTTCCAGCACCTGTCTGCTTATAGTTTTTATCACCTTAACTATAGTAACTTATTGATTTGCTGTTAAAAACTTTTCTCTCGAAACGTGTTGTCTAACAATGTATGTATGTTGGTTACTTTATTTTGTGTATTATTTTTTGGTTTATTAAACTGTTATTGAAAAGTTGTGGCATTCAGTTGACTATTCCGTCCAATCTACGCTAGCAGCTTCCACTGGCAAACTTAATTGAAAAGCCAGATGCTCAGTAAGTCACCTAATGAAAAATGGATTTCCGAGGTAAACGCCCGATCTCACGCGGGTGTAAGAGAATTTGTTGTAACTAAATCTTAACGTCAAAAATTTTACAAGCTTTACTTTACTTTCCGCGCTTGCACAATAGTTCCCTAATTATGAATAGGGCAGTGAAAATTATGTAATATTACTTAGTCTTAATGCACGTCAGTGTGCTACAGTCAGTCAGTGGTTGTGGCCTTAATTTGACAAAGAGACTATTTTAGTACCTCTCGTCTCTCCAATGCACTGGAGGCGATATCGTTTCATTGGGGACCTCAATTTTAGAACACTATGCTTTTACAAATTGAACTCTGCAAACGATTTTTTTAAATTTCAGTGTGTTTTGCAAAAAGAAATATTTGAAAGAAATCTTTTCAAATAGAATTTCTTCATTAGCTAGCGGAGATCTTTAACAAAACAGCTTAGAGATTTTCCTGGATCAATGTGTAACTCAGTCTAGTAGCTTAGACGACATGGAATCATTTGTTATTAGCAAAGGTTCAACTTGAAAACACTAAGGTAACTAATCGCGCTGACTCTATATACTATGCTCTTAACGTAGATGCCGGATGAAAATTCTGTGCCTAAACAGGTAAATACGATAGTTACATGCATGCGTGTATGTCTTCATATTTTGATTTACACAGTCTGGTTGGATTTCCCTTAGGATCTTCTATCGTTACTCTTGGAAGCACAACAAGAAAGCAACAAGGAAGAGACTTTTCTAACAGATGATGAACTTGTTGTACAGGCCATACTGTTTTTGATAGCTGGAAGTGAAACAACAGCAACTGCTATTGCCACAATATTTTATCATCTAGCCCTATATCCTGACATACAGCAGAAATTGTACCAAGAAGTACACAATGTGATGCAAAAGTGTTTCACTAGCCTCGACAGTGATGATGTATCAAAATGCGATTATTTAGAGGATGTGATTAACGAAAGTTTACGACTGTATCCACCAGGTGAGTTATTACGTACAGAGGTTGATTTGTTTCTTGTCGTCCACTGGCATTACTTTAAATACTAATGTCAGCCGCTGGTTAGTAATTTAGTGTCATATTTTGATCACATATTTTGCATCTGTTATTTTATGAATATATTTGCTATGAAAGTGCAGAAATTGGTGTATTGGCAGGAAAACGAAGTTTAATTAAGAAACGAAGAACAAGTACAGCGACGATAAACATATTGTAAGGAGAACAATCCAATAAAAAAAGGCATAATCATATATAAACGTTTGAAGACATTCCATTCTTCATAATCAGAAATGTGTTACAATAAGTTGTCCTGGTATTTATATTGACAAATAACAGTAAACAAGAATAGCAAATTTTTTGGTGAGAACAAGAATGTCAAAAGGACAAGAATGTGGAAAGCACAAAAATGTGTGGCATAATAAACAAACAAACAAGTAAAGCTAAACAGAAAACTAACAGCAAAGAGCAAATAAAACACAAATGAAGTACACAATAAAAACCAAACAAAACTATGAAAATGCCATATATGTAGCATCAGCGACTTAAAACTAAAGAACACTTAATGAGTAACTTCCTCCATACACGTTTATGACCACTTCTATCTTCTTCTTGGAACTGTGCATGTTCCTGAGGCTCTATGAGGTTGCAGTAGTAATATTTGGTGTCTATGTTACAAAATTATGCGAAGCTAATTGGAGCAGGCCATGTGAACAGTTTACTAAATTAACTCACCAACCGTTCGTTAAGAGTGATTTTTACGTCATAGATCTTCCATGTTGATATTGTTCATTTTGATAGGCGAATGTACTGAAAACATAACTGAAGTTTGATCGTAACATCCATACAAACCCAGAAGGCTGCCGTAAAAGAGAAGTCAGGGAAAATATTTGGCCCCACTTCTTAATGTTGTAATTATAAAAGACATCAAAAGTTCACATGAAGCTGAATTTTCGATGAGATGCTAAACGTAGCTTTAAAATGTAACAATTACCTGCAGTTCAGTTTAACCTGAGGGTACCAAACTCAAAGAATACAATTGCTCTAATCAAATTTGAGTATTTCTTGGGGCCAAAATTAAAACGATTCAATTTTTGAGACAAAGAATAAGGAAGGGGATACAGCAATTCAGAATGGCAACCAAATCTATTGAAATAGAAGTTATTAACTTTTGTTTAGCATCTTTTAGTATCAATAGTTATATTACCGTCTATTGTGCACTTTCGTCAAGTATTTGACCGCTGAAGGCGAGGGGTATGAATGCTTAAATCATACTACTTGTGCTATCTCCGATCTGGCGCCATTCAAAGTGGCTGCCAACGTTCAAATGTTTCTTTTCCAGAAATGCCGCTAAATTTAGAGCGTCTTCAGCACGTTTATACTGTTGGTTTCACGCTTAAGTAGGCATGACACGGGCACATTGCCCGTCGGAAGTTACACAATGCTGCAGTACACTCGAAGAGAGTTACATCTTTAAGAGCTTCTTGATAATCCCATACATCCTGAACAGCAGCAAGCATATCTTAGGGCACCAAAAAACAAGGATGGGTGGACGTGCTTTCATTTTTACCAAAACGAAGGGGCTCTTAGTCATCGTGAATAGCTAGCCAGATCCTATGTAGCCGAATCGATCGATCTTACATTCAGCGCAGACGTAAGTTGAACTACGTGTTAAAGTTTTTATATCCTTTGTTTTTGTCTTCAGTGTATTTCCAGTTCAGAAGTTGCACGAAAGATTGTACAATACAGGACTACTGCTTCAAGAAAGATACGAATTTCTTTATCTCGACATATTCAATACAACGAGATCCAGAACTTTGGAAGGAACCAACAAAGTTTAATCCGGACAGATTTAGGTAAGATTTGCTACTTTCTTACCAGGATTGCCACGCGCGACTTATCGCTTCTCCCTACTGCTCAAGCAATTTCTACCTAATTCCACCTAAGGATGTCAACGTTGATTCTACCCATATCTCATTCTTAAAAATATACGCACATTTCTACCTACGCTAAAACACGAGTTGACTTGAACAAATTAACATGCTTTTTATTCCTGAGGCTAAAAGCATCTATATAAAAACATTTTCCCAAATAGGGTATAACACTGCAACAGGTGAGATGACGTAAAACATAAAATTCTTAACTGGTTTCTCTAAGGTGCGATTTAGATTTGCTCTTTTGCCAAAACTGCCCAGGTCAAGTCGATAATAAATGATTTTTAAAAAGTAAAAGCTTTGATTATTTAGTGACATACAATCTAAAATCCCTACATTTTCACGAAAACTACCTACTTTTAGTGATTTATCTCGTTGGTTTTGCCTACAACCTGCAAACTTTGAAAATCCTCTAAGTAGGTGGAAATCCCTATGTGTAGCAACACCAAACCCCTGCGCCGTCAAGACACAAAGTTTTGGTGAAGGACTTTTTAAGTTCTTGATATGACTAACCGAAACCAAGCAGTGGAAATGGGGGAAATTCATTATTCTTTTTTGCTTAAGCCTTAGTCAGTGTCAGGTATATGTAGTAACAGACATAAGTGCTTTAATTTGTATTTGACTTATAGTCTAATTTATATTTAATTTGTTATATATTTATAATCAATATATTAAGTATATATTATATTTGAGTAATTAATATATTATATATCCCTACTGTTATAAATGTGCAGTAAATCGCGGGTCCAACAGATAAAGTGAACAAAAAAGCAATTCCACTGGTTCTAGAGGACTGTAATCAATTTTATAAATTCCGACAAGTACATTCGACAATCTGTAAGGTAACACACTCTTTGCG
>JANTCA010002684.1:0-11195 GCA_024741275.1 Chironex yamaguchii | reverse complement strand
AATGACAGTCATGTTTATCATGAAGGTTGAATTCAGAATTACAATGACAGTCATGTTTATCATGAAGGTTGAATTCAGAATTACAATGACAGTCATGTTTATCATGAAGGTTGAATTCAGAATTACAATGACAGTCATGTTTATCATGAAGGTTGAATTCACCTCAATTCTCACGTTGTTCAGTGTTTTGTTAACAAATGCTTTCTTGGATGACAGATTAAGTATCAGGAAGTATTCTGGCATAGTTTCCAAATCAACTCGGTCACACACTCATATCTTCGATGTTTCTCTGTGAGCTCCTGAGCGCTCTCGCATAATTGCCG
This sequence comes from Chironex yamaguchii, assembly GCA_024741275.1. NCBI lineage: Eukaryota > Metazoa > Cnidaria > Cubozoa > Chirodropida > Chirodropidae > Chironex > Chironex yamaguchii. Next base: position 10,872 of record JANTCA010002684.1, on the reverse strand, counting down.
GTGTTCGAAAAAACCCCACACCCTCGTTTGCCCCTCGAAACCTTGTAGCAAAGAGTCGGTTAATTTATTCTTTTCCAAAAATATTTGGATTCACCCAAGAACTGTATCAACGAGCAGAATGTCGGCCACAATTTTGTGGTCAAACCATTCGAGTTTGTTTTGCATACTGCCTCCCTTCCGTTCAGATTAAGCGTACAGAAAAGCTTGCAGCAAGATTTTATTACTATTTTCATTCAATTAGTATTCTCAACAATTAAAATTTAAAGCACTGCTACTTAACTTTGAACGATGGATGGGCTTCAATGACAAAAGTCTCAATCGGCAATAAAATTTTGCCTCTTATTCATATCCTATAAAGTCTTATGGCAGCTGATCTGTATAAATTTCATAGCTTACTTTCCGTAAAAAAGAACGTCAGTTATCCAAACGAAACTCGCTATTTACTTTTGCGGGTATAACGTACTTGGATATTGGCATATATTTCGAAATTCTACCCCAGACACGCTGAGCTCCTAAATCAGCGCACATGATGAAGACAATCCGGAACTGGAAATGCACATTTGTGTTATAGTTGGCTGGACAATTTCTACAGAAATAAAGTCATAATTACGACTAACTGGGCGTCGTACTCTGGTCTCACGATTGCAAACCTGATGCCTGTGCTACTGAGCCAAACAGCTCAATAGGAAAAGTCGAAAGACTTTTAGTCATTCAACCCCGATCGTCTACCCCTGTTTTTGGGTGTTTGTCTGTTGGTGTATATGATTTATAAGCGGCATGTGTTTTGTGCCCACAAGGCATCCATTTATCACCGTTTTCATTAATTCCATATAGAAGTCGACAGAGTGGTCTTGTGTTAAGAACAGAAGGTAGGAAAGGCGTCAGATTTGCAGTTGTGAGATCCATTCAAACTTACGAGTTACATTACTTGCGAAAATTTTCGGACGCTTCAACTTTCGGACACGGACTTAGTCCGAAAATTTAAATGTCCGAAAATTTTACCGTCCGCAAATTTTGAAGTCCGCAAATTTTTGAGGCCTGTCAATATCGAGTTCTCCAAAAGAGACAAAAGGATAACAAATAGGGCAAAAGCAGAACAAAAGAGACAAATGAGAGAATCTTGCCACATTTCTTAATTAGTCACAAGTTTCGGCGTCCTAAAATAAAATCATCGCTGTCGTCGCTATGTTCGTCATGTTCTATCCCTTCCAGGGAAAGGTCATAATTCTTTTCCACTAGCTCCTTCATCATAGTCAGATACCTTCCTCTTGAAGGCTCCATCTTAAAAGTTGCAACCAGAATTATTTCTAGACCACCTTTCGGAATGGGCGAGGGTCTATACATTTCATTATGAACAATATCTTCAACTGAACCACCGTGTTGCAGAAAAAAGTACACAAATCTGGAAATCTCCTGCGGCATATACCTTCTTGAGAAAAATAACTGTCTGTCTGTGTATGTTCCTGCTAATTTAACACACGAGTTTCAACCCTTAGATTTGATCATTAATGGTCCAGCAAAGCCATTTTTAGTGGGAAAATTCCAAGAATGTCGCAACATGTCGCAAGCAGTAAAAAAAGGATTTGATATGGTTGGTATATCTGATGCTTTGACTGTGGAGCTCGAAACGCAGGACCCCTTCGCGGATTTAGAGTGAAACGCTGTACACTCTTTTATAGCAAGTAGGTTTCGTTGAAAAGATGACAACATGAAATAAATACCGTTTATCTTTTCATCCTTGTTGAGGAAATTATATTTTCGATCACGAGTTCGGAAGCTAGTGTGGGGTAAAAAATGTCCGAAATTTTGTCCGAAATTGTCTCAAATTCTTTTAACAGCGTCCGAAATTTTTTTGTCCGAAAATAAAACGTCTGAAATATTTTCGTCCGAGAAACTAAAATACTGTAGGGGAAACTTAAGGGATATGAGTTTTAAACTTTCGTTCTTCAAATTCTTCTGATCTTTGCAGGTTACTATTGTAGCCTTGATGCTTTCCTTTGCACTTCACTGGACGTCTATACTAGAATGGGCATTAAAAGTTTAATCATGGTAATGACAATCTTGGTAACAGTTAGATGCCTGATTTTTTACCCACTAATAAGTCAGCATTTTTTGTGTATTTTTTCCAGTTTATACTTTGTCGGCGTCACATTGCTCATTACATTCACTAAAGTTGAACATGTTTGAAGGAACTAGAGTAATGAAATGAACTCAGGAGAAACATGCGATCAAAATCACTAGTCCTGAAGCTCTAAGGTCTAGAGGTCATGCAAAATCAAACTTACGTTAAACGGAACGACCGTCCATAACGAGGCAATTCTTATGTTGTTTGGTAAAAGCATTTTTAAATGTTCCCAAATAATGTTGACAAATTTAACATAGTCAACTTGGACAAAATGGGAGACCACTTCAATGTCATTGCAGGACTCTCCCTCAAAACAGACTTCAATACTTACTCCAGCTGAGTATGTAACTTCGGCACGCCTTTGAATGCTGCATCTTAATACTTTGACGGGGATTCCATCGGTAGAAACAGTGAAGAAGAGGAAAATGATTGCAATAATACGCTAACCAACACAAAACCTTATACGGCATAGCAAGAATAAAATCCAGTCTGGAAACTTTGCTACATGCACTTAAGATTTTCAGTGCGGAGTTTGCGTACAACGTGCACAGCTCATCAAGAAAAGTGCGTAAATTGTTTACTTTTATCGCACTCTTGAACTTTGCGCGCATTCTTGCCATTGGATTGCTATTTATAGTTAGTAAAAATTCACAACGACATCAAATTTGAGGTTTTCAGCATGAAATATTGAAGTATTTAGGTAATTATAGCAGTTTCGATATACTGGAATAAGATCCCTTTTAGTCATTACTGATTATAGCCTCTGGCCTTTTGAAGGTTTTAAATTCAAACAGTGACCACTAAATAAGTTTTAAGGACACTTAAGGATAAAAAAATTTTAACGTAAGGGCCAATGCCATTCTTCTTTACATATTTGCACCCCACCTCCCCACCCCCATATTTGCACCTCTTTATCGCCAAATTTTAATGAATAAGCAAGATTCAGTTACACTATGTAAGGCGCAATCACTATTCATGCCACTCAAACCAAGCCATGAAAAGATGACGACAGTAGAAATAAAAGACGTAACACTATTCAGTAGGTAACATCGTCTGATATATTAAATGGATTAGCAAAATTGGAATCTGTAATTGTCTATTTATCAGTTTGCGACTCGTACAATGTTAACTGCTCAGTTGAGCAAGTTTTGTCGTCTTACAAATTCTCAACATAAAAGGAATAGAACTGTTACTGCTGCTGCTGCTCCTCCAGTTGTGGCCACTACTAAGATATTTGCATGTTCTTTATCCCATGTCTCTACAGTTGGAGGTTCCAAAAGCATTTAACAATAAATATTTTCACCGGAGTCATTATTATGTTTGTTCATTCCGATGACCGGCAGTCTACCTAATGTATCGTTCTTCGTATTGCCAAGTTGCCATCTGAACAATGACCCTGTGCTTGAATACCCCAGAAAGTCACAGTAAGCATTTCTTCTCAATGATGTAAGAATGACTTATTCTTAGGCGAGGTTCCTTGTGATAGGAAACTAAAACGAGTACTGCCGCCGAGCAGTCACTGCAGGTGCATACAGAGGTTCCATGGCATCAACAAAATACAGTAAGAGACCAACAAGCGTAAAGATGCACATTAATGAAAAGAGGACGATACGAGGTATGGCCAGGTAATCAACTAACTAAAAAGGAAAGAAAAAAGATTCGGTTTTAACAACAAGAACCAAAACATAGGTTCGGTGCACTAAAGACAAAAATACAATTGAACAACAAATAGGTCTTCAGCTATTTACTGTCCTCTTACAGAGAAGACAATACCATCTGCCAACTTAGTGTTGACCCTGTAAACCACGGTGCCCATCTTCACCTTTTCTACAATTAATCTTGCTAATGTAACTGTAATAGACGAAACAAATCTGAGATAAAGAAAAGCAGAACATGTTTCTTTTCAGAAAACACCTTCGTTATACTTCTTTATCCATTAGGCGAATGTGCAAATCATTGGCACATTCCATTTCTGTTCCAATCCTTAACTACCTTTTCCTGGGTAGCGCTTGGTCGAGGAAAGCCCACACGACCTCAAGCCAGACATAAGTCTGGTTGGGGATCGGTTGGGGAGTCTAATTCGGACAGTAATTGGAAAATGAAGGAAATTGAATTACCACATCTGGCCGCCTTGGCAAAAACTATTTGTTACCTCCATCTATTAAAGCTGCCACTGAGCTTGAAGTTAAATTTCCCTTAGAAATAACTGGAGAGAATCGTACTTGTCTATTACCCCAAAGTGTGAAAAATTACTGTTCTTGGAATATAATTTGCAGGCACTTGGCTATCATAGTCTGCGATTGCCCATTGACGGGGACTGGGATGAATATTTGTTTGGCTCTGTTGATAATGGGCCATAACCAGATTGTGATGACGTGATGCAGAACTAGTTAGTAACTCGAGGACTAACTGCTAACGTTGTGTGCTTCTTCGCTTTCTGATAGCTTATGTGCAAATTATCACACCTCGCTTGTTGCCAGTTTGTCCTATACGACTCAAGTATAACTCAAAAACAACTAGATCAAAGGGTTGATCTTAAATTATGACTACATAGGGCAGGTGTTAATCCAGAAACTCGTGGTTGTACATTGCTCACAATTACCCTGATGTCGCCAGAGTATGTGTTCATCACAACCTCGACCCTGAAAAAGTGGCTCCCCAACCGAATGCTGCTCCTAGATACAGGAGAGTACAAGTAAACAAAAGGTTACTGATTATATAACAAACATACATGGGGGGTGTTTTGAAATGGATGTGAATACAGTAACCGCCAAATTTAGTGTTTCTGGACTCAATAACAGACTTGCAATGTTGGATTGACAGTCTTAACAATCTATAATACCTAACTAGACCATTAACCACAACAATTTCGTTCTATTAATGTCGACATGAATGTGCAAAAAAGGTGGAAAGTAAGAAAGTGTTACTTACATTGGCTACTTCACGTATTTTCTGTTGTTCTTGAAGAGTATTACGGGGATAAACTATCATCACAGCTGTTATCCCAGCTAACAAGACACCAACTCCAAATATTCCAGTGCTGTACCAAGAAAGATAGACAAATATAACTCATTGTTACAGAAGGATGATTCAGTATACATCTGTTTATGCACCACATGTACTTAATCATATTTCGAAAATGTAATCCCTGTTCTTAAATATTTCTAAAATTTCCAAGCCAAACAATGCTTTAAAGTCCACATTTTTATGTGTTGCATTTTGCTTCTGATCAATACAATCGAATAAAAAAACCTTACCCCATTTCTGACAGCAAGGGTTGACCTAGCTTTTGCAAAATTTATACAGTAAATAGTTTATATTGACAATTTTGGACTTATTTGATTATTTTGTGGCTTTACATCTTTTGCAGCAATTAAAAAACTGTATTCCAGTGCACTAAAGTATTGATAGTGATCTTAAAATCAAGTATTACTTTCTACAAGCAATAAAAATTGTCTTGCTATGTAAGAACAGCATGTGGCCAAATGACATAATCATTATCACAAGAGTAAGTTACAATGTATACTGTAGCCCCTAATATCTATCAGGGGCAGCGCTGAGGGGTATTCAAGGTATTCACTGAATACATATTTTTTTCAAAGATGTCCTTATATTTTTTCTAGCTACAAAATTTCTTTCCTGTAAGGAAATCTTGCACAAGACATGGATCTTCATTAAAGAAACCTGTCACGATGTCAGAAATGACATGCCTATGGTACTTCCTTTCTTGAGGATGATAATCCGTTCAGGAATTTTTATTCATTGAACTGAATAGCTGTTGAAATTTAAAGATTATGACCACGGTGTAGCAAGTGAGGTATTCAGAGTCTGTGCTCAATACTATCTCTTTGTTTCTGGAGCCCTTTGTGACGTCGGCTACCAATGACCATTTGGCCTCATGACAGTGAGTGTCTGAACATAACATATTCAGTTATCATTTTGAATACTGCGGCAAGGCTCCCCATGTCTTCGCTTTCGACTAAAGTTTTGTTTGATGGATAGGGTTTGGGAACGAGTGTCTTTGGGGTGTTTCATAATTATTTTTTTTCGATCCCAACAAAGAAATCAACTCAATCACCAACAGTTTAATATCTTAAACACAATGCTCAATTTTTTCCGATGTTGTGATTAGTGTCATTAGTGTCTACTACTTGTTGGCTATGAAGGAGTCCATGATTATCCAACTCTGTAACATTATGAATAAAAAATAGTTAAAACTCTACTTGATTCATGTCTTAAAGCTTTGAAAATAAGCCAAAAATGTGGTGGCGAGCTTCAAAATGCAGACAGGAACGGTTTTTTCAGACAATGAGATCCCTCTTAGAAGCCGACATAATCAATCAGAATCCTTAATACCTTGCCCTTTCTGTGGTTTTCAGGAGGCGGTAAGTCTCTGTGAGTTTAACTGCAATGTAATCTTTGAAAACAATAGCAACCCTGGGGGGTTTTAACCCAAGACCCTTTTCCTTTTCACTTGAAGCATTTTACCAGCCCTTGTGTGCCTCAGCTTTCAAGGACAATGATGTTACAGATCTTTCCACACTTTAAGATCAGCATGCAATTTCAATTATAGTCACATTGGGTACTTTTTATGCATTTCTTAAAAACTTTTGATTTCCTAAATCTTGTTTTTCCTGGTGTTTAATTTTAATCAATATCATAAATGCATGTATTATTACAATGTTGTGATCAATTACTGTCTCCTTTACAATTAACACAATTGCAGTATTTAAAATTTTATAAGTGTATTAAAAAATTAATAATACAGATTAATAAGTGTGTAAAAATTAAAGATCAATTGTCTGTAACTTTTACGCATTGAAACATAATTTTTATGCATGTGTTTGACACGAGAGTAAACATTCTAGCATACGTAGGGCAATTAAAATGTTTCCTGTTAGTGTAAAATGAATCGTTCTTTCAAATCAAGTAGTGAGAGTGTCTAAATTGAAGCCTGCTAAACGGCATAAAAAATAAATAAAGTTACAAATTAGCCTTGGAAAGATGACAATGTAATAACTGCAAAATAGAAATACCTTCTTTGTCATCAGTTAAAAAGAGCTCTTTGTGATGTTTTACAGTGATCCAAAACCCAAAATTTATAGGCAGGGCATTTCTTACCCTCCCGTTGAGAGAGTAATTCTTTTCCTAAAATTTGAATAGCTATTAAAATTTGGCCCCAGCCGCCCCTGATATCTACATATATATGGCTAAAACTTGATTCAATTGTGTGTTGTGTCTCAAAACATTCTTTGCAGTTGAGGATCTGTGACTGTCGGTGTTGCAGTGCTGTCGTTTTGCAGACTTGCAAGTATATTTTTTGAATGTCATTGCTATAAACATCAGTCACTGAGTGGTGTGATACAAATATCCAAAGCTATACTGCCCCACTAGCTATAGCTACCATTAATTGGGGTCCAGGAGATGTAAAACCCAGTGTCACCACCAAAGATTCAAAATCTCATGTTTCATGACTGCTAATCATACACCATTCCCACTGAGCCAACCTACGCCATTCAACCCAGATTGTCCACTAACATTATTGGTCGTCTACTTGTTGGCATATATGCTTACAGGCAGTTTGTGATTTGTACCTACAAGGCATCTGACTAACACCATGGTTAGTGAAACACATTTGTCTACCTGCAGGGTTCAATCACAAAATATCTATTTATGAACTAAATTCTGATCAAGATTGATCCATAGTATATTTTGTTTCTATGTAAAAAGCAGACCTGGTAATGTGAAATATAGTATCACAATGACATACGGAAGAGACAAAATACTTTTTGAAATTTCTAAGATGAACACTAACGATCAATTGTAAACAAATATCTGCTGCAAACCGACTATGAAATATGATCAAATGAGCAATCCAAGTAAAGAAATGATGAAGTCCTATTCATTATCCTCAACAGTCAAAGATGAATCCAAAGAATCTACAAGCCCTATGCCTTCCTTGATATTCATTTACTTCCTTGCTCTGTTCTTCCATGATCATCAACTATTCTATTTCTGCTTTTGGACAAGTACATTTTTCTTGCCTTTTTAATTAGCTCTTTTCTATCTAAATCCATCCAGACATAACATTAAAACATGTGTTTCAATATTCATTGGAAAATTTGTTGACAAAGCATGTCCTTGCTTTTTCTGGTATAGATCAAGATGTGGGCTTTAAACTGCATCCATTTCATTACCAGGAAGGACAAACCAAAGGTCTTAAGCTAATTCATGTGGAATCAAGCATCAAATCAATTATTTGTATATCAATTATATATCATACTTAAATCTGACTTGTTTCTAACATGCTTGAGAGAATGGAACATACAAACTGTCAAATTAGTCATGAAATAGTGCACGAGACATAGAACACAGGATTCCCTTGGATGCATTACTGCATGTTTGTACCTTACTATGTATGCAAAATATCATATATGCTCATGTATTTCTAGCCAATTTTTATTTTGTCAAATGAATGTTTAAATCATCATATGCTTTATCATTTCCATTGTGTTTCTTCAGAAAAATTTCATCAGGAGACAAATACAAAAATGACAAAAAACGTTAATGCATGATTTGTGCTGCACTGAAAAGTATTGCTTGGGAATAATGTGTAATCAACTTAGAAAATAATTAATTATTAAATTTGATGATGAAAACATTATGACATATGTCTGCAACAACAATTTTTTCTATGTGTTTCTAATCCTTCAGATAGAAGTGATTTATAATTAAAGTGCATCTACTTTCTGTGTTTTTTCTAACTCCAAGTCTTGATAATTATGTGTATCTATAGCTACAACTATACAACACTTTATTTGAGGTGTTGTAGATACACTTCTAGCAAAGCAAAATAGACCTACATGAAACTCAGATGATTACACACCTCAATGGTTTTAAAGTGGTTAGTTTAAGTAGAGAAATGAAACCAGTTATGCTTAAAAGAGTGGGAAAATTAGTTGTTGGAAGAATAAGGCAATAACATTAAGTATTGAATTTTGGTTGCAGATAAGAAATGGCACTGTGAGATCATGGGTTACAGCACTGTAAGTGTGAAATTTGGCTGACAAACATACCAGTCTTTTACTGGTCTGAGAGTTAATAGGACAGCATCATTGATTCTGCAGGTAAGACATAATCTAAACAGAAGAACAAGACGCTCAAACAGACATCTTCATTAGTCTCTGTTCTTTGCTCTGTTAGTCTACCCTGATCCCCCTCACTTGTGGATGTCATCTTAACCTTTGGTTTCTACCTGCTTTCCCTCTTCTTGGCTGCCATTTGGTTGTTATAGCAACCCACATATCATATTGCTATTAGGCTACTTGACCTGTCTACCTTTACTTTGCTGATGTCATACACTTAACCATATCCATGACTCATCTTAGTCAATCTTAAAGAAGCAAACCCAACATTTTGGTCCTTTATTGCTCTTTGACAAGTTCTCCGTTTTCAAACATTCTCAATATCCACATTAGACAGCTATCATTGGCAAGATGCATTGTTCAAATGCTTTCTGTTAAAGCATTAAAATGCTAATATAAATAACTATTAAACAATCACCAACCAATAACAAGTAAATATCAAATTGTTCTTTTACCTTAATGGTCCTGATATCTTTGCTAACATGATACAAAGCAGCAATCCAAGCAGCCAGATAACTATTAATGAAAATAGACCACTCCCAAGGCCTAATACCAGTGCCATATTAAACTCTGGAACTTGACTAGGATAACACAAATGGATATTAGAAAAAACTTGATCTAATAAACATTCTGCAGCCTTTAATATACATATAAAATATTATCAACATTAACAATTGAATTACACTGTATACTGAAAATATAAGAATGAACATATTTTATTTGAATAATTATAAGGAATCTAACATCTAAATAGGAAAAATATGCATACAAACTTGCAAAATAAAATGTGTTCATTGTTATATTTCAGGATATTGTATTACCACTATAACTAACAAAATAAAGTGTAAAAAAATTTACTTATGAGAGTTGACAAACTTGCCAAATTGGGTCATATGATTTGGTCTATTTCCAACAATATCATTTGCTACATGGATGAAAGAAAAGCTGGCTAGAATTTCCTTGCATATACCTAAAATCTATAGAGAACTGCATCTCATTTATGTCATTCCTGAGCACAAGAATGCTTTAATTCTTCATGCTAATGAAAACAGTGCTCTAGCATAGCACTATGGCACCTCCAAACAAAACAATCTTGATCATGGTAAGGATGCTTTTCAGTAATGGGTGCTGTTCTTTGGATGCCTTTAGGACACATACAACGTGGTCAAAATTCACCATCTTGATATCCTTACAGAGTGTGCCCAGAACTGAGAGCTCTGACGGTAACAGGGAAGCATCCAAATCATCACGTACTTAGCAGTAAGGCTTTCTCATCAACACACGATTGATTATGAACAGATATCAATTACAGCTGCCCAACTATTGCCAAGAACTGGTAGATTGGCTGATCGAACATGTTATTAATTGCTATGTCTGAATCAAGAGCTTCAAAGTAGGTTGCTTTGTAATGCTCTTCCACTTTCAATGGATAAAACACCATGCTGCTATTTTCTTGAGACCCAGAGTCATCCATATTGTGCATGATGGAGTAATTCAGGTATCTGGGTATAACCTCCTCTTTTATTATGACTCAGAGACTGTAATCATAATTTTTCTAGGTCAGACGACTTTCAGCCTTCCTCTGTCTTTCATCATTAGATC
>JANTCA010002683.1:0-11196 GCA_024741275.1 Chironex yamaguchii | reverse complement strand
AGGCCTCATATGATTCCCATGTACATAAGGACAATAGTAGTTGTAATAGTATTTAAGGAGTGTAAATCTTATAGTAGCTTAGATTTGGTTGTAAAATCAGAATCTCAGAGTTAAACGTGATATATACATGACTACAGTGAGTTTTTGTTGTTGATCAAGTCGCAACAACGGACAAATATTAATACGCTGCTGCCACTGCATGCTTACATTGCCAAAGTGATGAAGTGATGAAGAAGGGACAAGAAATTTTGCTGGCGATAACGAAAGTTCGTTATAATGAGGGTTCGTTATTCAGGGAGTATTTTCAGTAGTATCTACTAGTCGGAATCCAAGAGACCGGACTTTAAGACTTTTGGTTCGTAATAGTGGGAAGTTTGCTATAAGTGAGGTTCATTATAGCGGAATTCCGTGTACAAAGTCAGCGACACCTGACTATGGACCTTGTTAGATCTGAAAGTCCACACACAGTACGAAAGGAGAAACTCCCCAACCTTTTTCTGCCTTCAAGGTAATACCTACTGGATGTCTAGAATCTTCTAGCAAATGTACGTCTATAACTCTCTAGAAAGTGTTATATATATCTAGACCCTTCCAGAAACCTTCCCTCAGATGCAGGAACAATGCTGATGCAATATTTATATAAGCTTCTAGAAAGCTCCATTTGATTCTATTTACTTCTAAAAGCTTCTATAATGTTCTACTGTGTTCTGTAGCATTTTAAACTGTTTTGGAGAGTGCTACTGACTTCTAGGTGGACTTCTCAAACCAATATAAGTATTTGCTTTCCAGGAATGTGATTATGTATTTTGTGTTTTGCTACATATTTTGTAAACTACAGTGTTAAAGATACGGCAAAGAGCAGCACTGGTAACTTCCGAATAGATACAACCGAACCTGAAGTTGTACAGTAGTCGCCTTGTCTAGTAGGCAAGCATCCACTAGAAGAAAAGTATCCATTATGATCGTACACTACCAGGCTTAAAGCTATTCAAGAACATTGATAAGGCACTCCATAGTAACATGTTTCTGGAGGAATTATTGTTCAAATCAGCTGTTTGCACCCTCTTTAGCCATCACTTATATGCGTTACGACACCAACTAGGCATGTGTTAAACCCATAATGTACGAATGGCAGTACTTTACAGGATGGTCCACTTTAGAATTCGACACAGAAATAGCTTACAAGTTGTTTACTCGCTTTGCATGCTGAAAGGTTGTTTATCCGGGTCCCCTATTGCGTCATACCGAAGACTAGAAAAATAATGCTAAGTGCCTCCTTGCTAACACACTGTATATCTGGCAGGATATGGATTAAGATACACAGTTCTACCATTTGACCTGCCTTCTATCATTTCCGCGTTTGCACAGCCATATGGGACAAGGGCAAAGGAAACAGATCTAAGTACCTCCCTATACACTAAACGGCGTTGGAAAGAAACTTGAACCTAATGGTAACTATTTCAGGATTCAGACCCATGATATGACCTGTAGGTGGGAAAAATGTTACCCGGAGACCTCCTGAACCCAAATGTTTACAAAACTGGTATCTGAAAACACTGCTCAAAGCTAGAATCCCAAGGTTTATCTGCACTGTACCACTCACTATCAAATACTAAAGTACTTTCCACGGGTAAAATCACCTTTATAGCCACACCCAGGGAAATTCGTTGTTTTTCTAAATTGCAAGGTTAGTTATCTGCGGCACTGGGGCCTGGTAATGTTTTTATGCCAATTTTCATGTTCATATTCCATATGACTATTGAAACAGTAGTTCATATTACTAATCATGTGGCATTGCATTTATTAATTTTAGGTTCTAGGTATGAGTCGATGCCAGCTGGTAATCACGTGAAACACCAATGCTTGCTTGGGCTACTTTTGTGCTATTGTCTGTAATTTTTCTGAGTGAGTTAGTCTGTTCTTGCTCTGTTGTTTAACGCTGGTCGTTCTTTCTTATAATAGTTTTGTCATCCTGTTTATAACCGTGCTTTTTCTAGAAACAATTTAATGTCGTTTAACCCTGCATGTGCTACAAAGACTGCCATAACTCTAATATTTCTACAATCACGGCATAATTATGTGAATAGTCTGGTATTCAGTGAACTTGTTTTGATAAAGTTAACAGATTTGATAACAATTTACATCACCTCTTTAAATGCTCGTGGAAGAGCAGCCAAGGCTTGACTACGAATCATACAATGAGCCAATGTAGCGTGTGGTGTTCTTTTATTCTGGAGTATCTGGAATCCAGAATGTTATCCCAGCATCACTGTTGCACCATCTTTGCAAATGCCACAAGCGTTATACCAAAGTCCATGTTCCTCAAAACATTTTGATATACAGTAGTATCAAACACGTCTTGTCCTGTCCTAGTGAAATTCAGTGTGTGGCACAACAGAAACTCCTCCCTCAGGCCCAATCCCTTAACATACAGGACAAATACCATTAATTGGGAACATGATGGAAACATCTGTCGACTTATCTAGTTGTATTACAATTAGCCCTGCAGATTTAGTTTCTCAATTATTTGGTTGTTTATGTTTAAACCACATGTAACTGATACAGCATTTCACTGTACTTTATGGCCGACCTTGAAAAGGCATTTAATTTCTCGGCATTTTTTTCAGCCAACATTAACCGGACTATTGTTTCTATGCACGGCAGAATTAATTGCCCTCCAATCGAATGAGGTTTTTAGTGAAATACAATCTCAAGTACAATTTGGAATGATGCTTCTAAAGCAGCTGCACTCCTTTGATTAAGCAAACCCTCCAGACACTGTTTCTTGAAGACATCTCACCGTTTTTCAAAATTCTCTTAATCCTTGTCTTTGTGGTTTGAATGTTGAGATATCAGGTATTGCATTAGTTTGCTGGGCTTCGTTGATACAGCACTACGAAATTTCATTTAGATCACACACTGTGCTTTAATGATGCCTTTCTTACCAATACCTGTAATTCCAATATTGACATAACTCTCCGAGAACTGGCGGTTTTTGGAATTTGCCAGAAAGTGAATCTTTTTGCAGCACAAACAGCAGCCCGTCCCTGCACCATGATCTTTGCGTGATTGGGCATTGTCTCAGCCAGGGATACTGAATGACAGGTTTGAAGTTGAAACCTTTACGCTTACAGGACATCATTTTGTAAGTGAGTTTTTCAATGCATTCCATTACCCCTCGGCAAGTGTCAAATTACCTGTATGGGTACAATTACTCCCAATTGGGAACCCGGGCCTCACGCCTTTCTGTATGTTGTCTCTTCATGTTTTCCACTTAATGATCCGATTGCGATCCGTAAATCTCTTTCCACTCCGTTCCGGACAATACTCAATGCAACAAGTTTTTAAATAGACTTTAAATGTAAAAAATCAGATGATGTGATATTCGCTGTGGAAACAGGGTCAAGGAAATGTTAGAATTATGAAAACATGAATCAGTAAACATCCAGGAAATTCGAATCAACCGTCTTCGTGAACTAGAAAAGTAAGTTTCTCCTGTTTCGTCTTTAAATAACTCAGCAATGAGGAAAGGAAATGTACTGAAGTTAGTTTTTCTACCGTGGTTGCAAGGGCTTTTCAAAGAAATCTTGTGTCCAGACCTGAACAGCGAAGTAATTATTTCTCATTGTAGACTGAGCTAGACAGCTCGCATGTGCAACAGTTCATTAATCGCAGGTGAGTGTGTCTGTCTAAAAGGCGTGATTATGCGAACTACAGCTAATACAGCTAATTGTGAAATGTGAATTTACACCTCGTAACGTCAACACTCAATTCTTTGTTGTTTTTCAAGCATAAATTAGTATTCTTGTTGATAATTATTGCAGAAACGGGTACAGTTCGGCCACAAATAGGCATTTAAATAGCAGCATGTACCAAATATGAAGTTTACTAATATTCTACAGAGGAGATTGATAACGTCAAAACAAGCGAATGCAAACATTCACATTAGAACTGTTTTTGTGATTTTAGACCGAAAGGTATTCTGCTCATGAGACTTGAAACATCGTACTATCTGGAAACGTTTTATAACTCAATACAGTTGTATCAATGACAATAACAGCATCAGTATGGGTTGTGGAAAGGTAATGCATATTAAATATCAAACAGTAGAATTAATTTTGCATTAGTAAATAGAATGTCCTTCTAAGTGATCAGATACTTATAGTAGTATAGATGAATGACAGAGGTTTTTCTCCTCTATGAGAAAAGTTGTCTCTTTAACAAATGAACAAAATAATCATACAGATACCTAAGGATCCATGCTTAGATCGGACTTGACAGTCGAAATCTTTGTACCCGATTGATTAATTGATTGTCACGCGACAAGCAGTATCTTTTCAAGATATGAGGTTTCTTACTGTTTTATCACATATGATATTTAAGCATTGAAACTGCCACTATTTGTCATAACCTTTGCAAGTATGATCCTTGTGTGTGGGAATACTGAACATTCATGTTTCTATTAGTATTATCAATAGTCTCTGTTTTTCTTCACAAAAATACTGTACTGCTTCTTTGCTGCCTTATCTTTAGTTAGAATAATTACAATATTTCTACTTCAATACTTTCAGCCTTATAAGTATAACGAGGTTTTGTTTTGATATATTTATAGTTAAGTCACTCTTAGTATTGTTTTCCTCTGAAAAGAGTTCTGTTATTTTTGGAATTTTTTCTGACTCCTGACAAATACTAATAAATATCAGATCAATTTTATTAGACTTTTAAATTTGATGGTTGTGAAGTAGTCTTCAGGGTGTCTGTGCTGAGATTTGTCGGTAGTATAATGCTTAATCCAGCTTTTGTGGTAATGGCCACTCTTGACAAATATATGAAAATCACTTTGTCTGTTGAAGTATTACATATATCTGACACTGATGAAGGCTTAAGCCGAAGCACAGAAAAAATTAATGAATTTCCCCTTACCCACTGCTGGGTTTCATCTCATAATACCAAGGACTTTGAAAGTCCTTCGCCAAACCTTTGTGCCATGATGGCACAGAGGTTTGAGTGTTGGCTTTTGAGTCTGAGGGCTACAAGTTCAAGCCCGGTTGGCTCCCATCTAGTGCAGCTATTGTGATAATGCCCACTCTTGACAAATATATGAAAAGCACTGTGTCTGTTGAGGTATTACATATATCTGACACTGATGAAGACTTAAGCTGAAAATACGTCTTTCATTTTACCATTGTTCTGTTCATTTCTTTGACAAATATATTATTGCAAGAAATCTTGAGTATTAGACTGTTGTGATCAAGTTGTGCTTTTTGTTTATTTGGCACTAATATGTAGCAATTCTTTGCTGAAGCATTTTAGGTAACTTATTATTGATGGTTGGCCCTTTCCTTTAAGCTGTTAGTGCTTGTTTTTGGAAAATGTCACAGAGAGACTTGTGCTCTTGCTCTGCACTTGCTTAGACTTAAGTGTCCTTCATTATTATTCCTAAGTATCTCTGATCTCAATTTTTTGCTCTAGTGGTCCTTTACTAATCAGCCTTCCTTACAGTAATGGTTGTTGCATGATTTAGAAATGTGTTGTATAAATCTCAACCCTTGCATCTGAATGTTTTTGGATTTGTCACAATTGCTGTTTACAACATGATTTTGCACAGGTGCTTTCTTAGCATGCACACTTTGGACATTTTAGATAGCATTTGACCCTTTGTCTAACCATTTAAAGAGCATTATCAAGTGTCATCTTTTATTTCAACTAGAGTTTTAGCAAGATTTTAAATGAAAATGCCAATTACTAGCCTGTTTCCGATTTCTTTTTGATGCAAAAAATCACTGTGTTCCAGATTTCATAGAAGCATCCCACAAATTTCTCAGTTGGTTTACTACAAGTCTTGAGGTGAAATCTAAGTCATTCAAGGATAAAATTTTGTTTTGGCTCAAATTTCTGTAGCACATTGTTGAGAGTTACCTCTTCCATACCAAACATTTTCCAATGCTCTTGTTAGGGAACACTGACCTGAAGTTTGTCTTTCTTAGACAGTTTTTGTGGCAAGCCTAAAATGGACAAAATGTTCTTTCCATTGAGGCTACTCCACTGGTTTACTGAAGTGAAAGGTCTCCACTGGGTTCAAAGACATGGTTCTTACGTAGCATAATATATGTTAATTTTATTCATACTGATACCATATTTCAGACACAGGTCATAACAATAGTACAAAAAAATTGCAGACTTGGTGCTTACACTAATCACATGACTTATTATCAACAAAAATAACAACAAAGTAATCAAAGTACCAGATATACCGAATAGTTCTATATAGTTCTAGTTGAGACACATGGTGTTTGACTTTACTATGCATATGCAAATTCCATAAAGCAAAAGAGACTTAACTGTGCACAAAGGTCATCTGTTTTCTTTACATAAGCAACAGTAGTAGTGTGCCCTTGCATATGCTATGTGATCTAATAGTTGGTTTGCATCTTTTTCATAGGTCTGAAAAGAAACACTAACACATTAGTGAAACCCAACATAAAAAACGCTGGTAAAAATACTTTGTCCTCAAGTATGTATTTCATTCTTATCTGCTCAACAAATGTAGCTTTATGTTTGTGAGGATGATTTTAGCCATGCAGTAAACAAGAGGTATAGGTATAAAAAGGGCCTTAAACATCAACATTGGTGAACACTTGATTGTATTGGACTATTTTGAGCAGACAATGCAAATGCAAGATGTGCAAAGCCAATTGACTACCCAGGAACATAAATTAAGTATCAATAGAACCATCATTAAGTCCTAACACACATTCTGTTATGCACAAAATTTCACACACATGCACACATACTCACATGTAAATGCAAACACACATTAACAGAAGTAAACCTAGCAATTATTTTTCTGTTTATAAATTATCTAATTGGTTGAAAATAAACTTTGCTAGAAAAGCAATTCCTTTAAACTTAAGACTTTGCTGCATACACTTTAAGACCTTGTCAATTTCCACAGTAAAGTCTTACTTTTAGTACAGCAATTTAAAGATACCTTTCTTTTCTACAACCAAAATGTCAGTATCATTAGTTTTATGATCAAACTTCTTTGCATTGCTATTGAATTTTTTCTAAACTTATGAACATTGAACATACTGTTCTCAAATTTGTGTAGTGGACATTAACATTTGAGTGGTATATCCCTGTATACAATGGATTGATAAGATATTTTTAAATTTTCACATTATTTGTCCTGCATGCAAGTAGTACCACAAGAAATGTTGTTAGTTTTAGTAGTTCCTTGCATTTGATAGCTTCTGTACAATCTTTTATTATTGTAATATTGCACAAAATCCACCTTTCAGTTTTCGTTAGTTTGTACAATGCTAACAATCAATATTACTTTGTTCCCAGAGAAAACATATAGAATGTCAAGTGTCCTGCCAAGCATTCCAAATATTGTGCAGAAGCTTGTTCAAAGTTTAGCAGAAATCAGCAAGGTATGACAAATCATGATAACAATGTAGAATGTTCTTTTCTGACTAAAAGAGATATTTTCATGGTTTTTAAACTCACTTTTTAGGATATATGATGCTTTTATTTTTTTAGAAATCAAAGAATTGTTAATACATAATTTTTTATATCATACTACTTTTATAGATCTACTGTTTTCTGATATGTTTGGGCAATTTTCTCTCGAAAATAGAACACATGGGGGCCTCTTCATTATGGTCAAGCTTTTGCAAGGGTTCGTATCACAAGTGAAACAATTGAAAGCCTAATAACCTTGGTTTTCACTGACTGCAGAGCAGGGAAAATTTGAGCAATCCAAAAAAGTAATAATAAAGTAAATGATGCCGTAGCCTTTATCCACTCAGTCGAAGCCATATTTTATCAGTTGATCATATCTTTAGTGGTAATTTTTGCTTTGCCCGTAATCAGTCTACCTGTGAAGACATGAGAAATATATTCACCTGTGATGTATAGAGCAGTTAATAAAAGCATATGGCTCCAATTATGTTTAAAAATTTCTTATTGAGGGTTGCAAATTCATGAAAACAACCACAGTTGTATTATAAATTTATCCCTAACTATGTCTGTAGGAAAATTTAATTCTCTGCAATGGTAGGGTGCCCAAAATTTGCACTAAAACTATGTTTCAGCTTAGAGCAAATGTGGAGGAGCCAATAGTCAGTGGCTTTTGGAGTGCATTTGGTGAGATAGAGGGGGGAGCTTACAGTATTCAAATGTGGATCTCAGGAACAACAGTCTTCAGCATTATTTATTTATTTTTTGAGCATCATTTACTGTGCAACATATAGTGCAAGAGCATTAGGTTGGCTACTTTTGATCTGTATAATTTATTTTTGTTGTGCTATAGTTGAAATTCAGACATCAGACATCAGACATATCTTCTGTTAAGGTAAAAGGTGCTATTATAATGTGGCGAGGATGGTCAGAGAGAGGGAATTTTATGACCATACCCAAGATATGCATGAATATATTGAAGCTAAAGTTAGTGCAAGTAGTATTAGTTATAAAGAAAATAAAAAATTCACCCCCCCTCCCCCATCTTAAATCAAGCAATGGAAAAGTTTGGTTTTGCTGGGGTGTTTTGACTATTTTCTTTAAAACAGATGCCTGAACACATTTTCCTTTTCGGATTTTGGCATTTTTCGTCAGAACTTTGAGACAAATAAATTGGAATACAAGAGGTAGAAATGAAAAACCAGTATTGTATTGGGGTTACTTAATACTGATAAAACTTTATAAGCAGTATTATGATCACTGTTATTATTATTACTATTTTAATAATTAGTATTATTATTCTTTTTATAAAGCTACTACAAAAAGAAAATAGCCCTAAAATATAGCTAGCAAAATTTGCTAGCTACAAATGAAAATCAAGTTGACTCTATGAACATTCACTATTGCACCAAGAATCATTTTTCTGTATCTTGAATGATACCAGATGTCACTTTTCTGACCATGGTTTCACTGTCCATACGAATCATTTTCTCCATGTTTTTTTATGGTTTCATTACTATCAAAAATCATTCCCATGCCCTTCGAGATTTGATGCATCCCACCACCAAGGGCACCAATTATCAAGGGCACAACCATAACATTGTATCCCACATGTCTTTCTCTTGTTTCGAAGGTGAGTTGCCTATACTTGGTCAATTTTTCCAATCATTTTGTTACAATATTTTGTTGCTGTGGACAGGCCATATTGCAAATC
Source organism: Chironex yamaguchii (assembly GCA_024741275.1). Classification (NCBI taxonomy): domain Eukaryota; kingdom Metazoa; phylum Cnidaria; class Cubozoa; order Chirodropida; family Chirodropidae; genus Chironex; species Chironex yamaguchii. The sequence goes on along the minus strand of JANTCA010002683.1, from coordinate 2,018 downwards.
CAGATCTTCTTCTTTTCTTTATCTTCTAATACCAGGTCAGGTCTCCGTGTCATGCTAAGTATTCACTATTTGCTAGGACCTTGCACCCAGCAACAGTGTGTTCCAAGGTTTCATCTCTCTTGTGACAAACTCTGCATTGCTTATCTTGGGCCAGTCCTTTTAATACCTTCCATGATTTTGTCTCCACCATTGTCATAAACAATGATCTCTTTCGACCACGTAAATTGCGGCTCAGCCTTGAGTGATGCTCTTCTCCTTGCTCTCAATAAACTTGGCTCTGCTGTTCCTTTGTCTTGTAGCCTTCTGCTATACGTTTGTCACAATACTCTCTGCTCATATGGAATGACGGTTTCTTGAAGAAGAAACTAGTTGGTAGCTTTCATTACGTTATTTTTTAATTGATGGCATTGTCAAATTGAAATACCTTTTATGATTAATACAGTGAGCAGGCCAATACGTCCACTTTTCTCCACATTTCTTTGTATTCTGTTGGGTTGTCAATCACTCCGATGCCCACTCATATTGAGTTATCTCCAAAGTGTAATCTCACTCCAGCCTCCTCCATTGTGAACATTGATTCAAACATGAAAGCATTTTCTTCTTTATTCAACTTTCTCCTCCGTGCTTCACCAATCCATCTGTTGGCTGACTTTGACATATAACATGCTACTCTCAATCTCATTCCCTTATATGCATCTCTCAATGACTTTAATCCTCTTCCTCCTCTTTGTCTTTTCAAATATAATCGTTTGTCACTTGCCTGTTTTCCGAGCATGTACTTTCTCGCAACTCCTTCTAAATAATTTGATCCAACTCCTTCAATTCATCTGCCATAAATTTTCAAACATTTGTCACATAAGTTGCAACGGCTATGACTTTCATATTGATTGCCTTGATAAGATTAGCATCATGCAATTTGGTTTTTGTCAGCATCTTCACTCTCTAAGTTACTTCTTTCTCCACTCTCTCGTATACAGCTTTCATCTTGGTACCATCCACTTGCTCAATTCCCAAAAACTTGTAGATCTCATTTTCTTCTGGGTCCACTGTCTTCAGCCTCTCTTCTAACACCTGTAATCCCTCTCCTCTAACCATCTGCCCATTTTGTCCAAAATTATTTCCGCACACTTTGATACACCATAAGAAGCTCCTGTATCATGGCTAGCTTGCACAATGATCTCTTTCACAATTTTCAGTGCATTATGGCTTTCTTGGTACACTTTAAGGTCATCCACAAACAAACTATAAGTTCTTTTGGCGACGTAGTGACCAGGTTCACCCATTCTGTACCCTTTGCTATGTTGAATAACATTTGTTGGTATCCTGATCCAGTCATAAACACAAATTATCCAGTCGTGGTGTACGTTGTCATACGCTTTCTTGTAATCATAAAATGCTACTGCAAGATTGCGATGATGTTTAATACATCCATCGATTATGAGTTGGTCCACCATTCCTAACACACCCTCCACTGCTCCAAGCTGCCCTTCACCCAAATCGTATTTACCAGTATGTGTTCTCTCATGTACTTAGCTACTAAACCTGTCAGGATTTTATATGATGTATTCTGGCAAGTAATTGGGCGATAGTTCTTTTCATCAATCAGACTCTTCGTCTTGGGTAGTAGTACTGTTCTCCCCGATGTCCACCATTCTGGTATCACTGATGTGTCCTGATACATGTTCTTGAATGTTTTTGCTGACAATTTCTGTGCTAGCATAAACTTCTTCCACCAAAAGTTTTGAATGGCATTGATTCCTGGGACTGTTCAATTCTTTCTTTTTGCTGTTTCTCGTTTTAGCTTCTCTTCAGTGATTTCAAACTGGCTGACGATGTTGGCTTTTTACTCAACCCTGCTTTTACTTACTCCATCCATGGCATATTTGGTGTTGGTTCATTATTATTTTATTATTATTATTATTATTATTATTATTATTATTATTATCAGTATTATTTTTATTTTTATTATTATTATTATTATTATTATTATTGTTATTATTATTATTATTATTATTATT
>JANTCA010002682.1:0-10862 GCA_024741275.1 Chironex yamaguchii | reverse complement strand
GGAAGAATAAAATTGCTGTACAAGATCATTTCTAGTACCCTGATGGTGGGAGAAGTGTCTCTCGAATGTACCTCATAAAAAGCATACGACTCATGTCATGATAAAGCTCCTGTCTACATGGATTCCACTGAGTCCATAATGTTAAGAATCTTCAAGTGTAATTTTTAGGTCAAGAAATATGCTCGTTTATGTAATTACTCTCATGGGTGGCATCACCTTTCCTATTAGTGCAAAAACTATGGGAAAAAAAATTGTTTTCACTTTTAATAATCTGCGTTGTACGGGTTATAAAAATATCGGAATTTGATGATAAATTAGTCAATGCAATGTTTGGCTATGAGTGGGGCACTTAGAACTATTGCTAGTTCAAGGCTTCACTGTTGTAGTGTATTGTTTTGGGATCCTAAGAAAACTCATGCCAAATGTAGTCTATAAGAGGACAGCTCAGATCTGAACATAGGGGCACAGGACAATGCAGTCTTTTTCCTATTGGCTGGTGCAATTTCAGCTAATTCATTTACTTGAACAACACCATGGAAAATATCTTTGGATATAAATAATTATGGAGAACTCAAGTAATGACGTCATAAAAATTCATTTTTTGAAATGTCTGCACTTGGAGCATGTATTTGAAAAGTATGTAATAATATGACCGCAAATGTAAATTTTACACAAATCTATCAATTACCAGAGATACAGCAAAACTGCAATCAGTAATTCCTTACCAAAGCACTTGAAGTCTCGTTCATGATAATGGTTCTGTTTCTTTTGTGTAGCATACTCATTACTGAGTGCAGTTTATTCCCATGCCAGAGTTAGGGAATTTACAAGAAAGTGAGCTCTTTATGAAAGTGGCCTCCCGTTACCTTCTCTCGCCAATGGTATTTTGCTCTAATGTGACGCGGATTCGAACTCGCAACCTCTGGCTTCCAGTGCTTCTATAAGAGATCATAAATCTTTCAATTGTCATATTTCAGGTAATTTTTCTAATATTTCAACTAAATTTCATATATATGATGTTAATATTTTTACCTTTTCCAGAATCAAATATCAAAATTTGTTAATTATAAAAATGATACTTCATGACGACATCACTTCAGTACTCTATAACATCCTGATTCCTTCCTTGTTAGAAACTCATCACAAATACAAAAATAGAAGAACAACACCTAAGCTAGGTACAGAATAATCACTACAGAAATTTTATCGAATTTTGATGTAACAATATCCGTGAAACACTGTAATTGCAAATAATTCCGTCACTATTCATAACTAAACGAAACATCTGAGTGTAAGGACATAACCAGATCCAACAAATTTAGAAAAGCTATGTACATGCCAGAGCCACTTAATGCAGTAGCTCAAATTTCATCGCTCAAGTACTATGGTCACTAACACAATCAATTGATAGCATTATATTCACTGTGTGTAATTTTTAACATAGCTACTACACTACTGTGTAATACAATGATTATCAGCAGCAACATTCCGCGTAAGAAATTATAAACATTGTCGATATTTACTTCTAGAAATGCCATCATACTTACCCAATGCGAACTGTGCCTGTTCTCGATCGAGTTCAGCTGGTCCCAAGCCCGGAGCTCACAGCTCACTGTAGGGGAAGCAGGAGGGTGGGTGGTGTTGCGGGCCCCCAGCAAACAAGCTACTCAACCTGCATGTTACTATTACGGAGCCAGGCCATAGCAGACGCGCACCGTAATAGTCAAGATATCCGGCCTCAAGTTCCAAAAGTAAGTTTAAGTTGGAGCGCATAGCATATGGTGAGTAATTAGTACAAGGTTCTGAGCTTACATTATGCATGTACGTACATTCCAACATCCAATTATTTTACTGTACGAGATATAAATGGTGAAAGCAGAGGCAAGAAATGATTGCATCGCAACATATTAGTAAAGATCATAAGACCAGGAATATCTATGAACTTTCATTTCCTTTCTTCTATAGGAAAGTATCCCTAACCTTCCTTCTAGAAACTACGTTTTCCTTGAAGCGACATGTAGACCAAGTTGTATACATCCTCTCTTCTTTGATCATAATTTGTTTGATGAGATGAGAAAAGCCCATGGAAAACGCAGTTTGGTAAAAACTTTTGATTGTGGAAATCTCCGTCTCTTGAGAGCTTATCAAGCATGACAGAAAGTTTTCCTCTCGCCGGGTCCATAAACCATCTGTCAGCGAATATGTTATCACTTATCAGACGTCCACCTTTCAGACATCTCATTTAGTGATATTAAATGGTAATCAGTAAACGTTGTACAAATGCTACCAGATCGAAGGAACTCGAAGGAATGACAAAAGCATTTCGTTGGATGGGCTGTCAAAGCCATTTGGTCTCTTGGTAGGCTGTCATCCACACTTTTTCTATGTTCAGATGTAATTACAGATTTAACCGTAACTGAATTGTGGAAGTACGTGAAGCTTTTGATGAATCACTGGTTCCTTATGCATCATTCATCGTTTACTTGATAGAATTGGAAAGAAAAGCACTTCAAAAGAGAAGTTTAAACTTAACCAATCACTTCAACGAATGTTGATCATAATTCTTCCAGCCAAAGTTAGAGTGTCAGCTACTTCTTTGCTTCTATTGCTTAAAGTTAGAAAATAAAGCTAATACTTTGGTTTTTCGAAAATATACCAATTTAATCTGATAAGTACAAGTGGTAATTTTCAATCCTCCAAAACCAAAATTGGTCGCAATATAAAGTAATTAACATAAGTTGAAAAGTGACTAGCTGTCGTATCTTTAACACTTTAGTCTACAAAATACGTGCAGTTATCACGTCCCTTAATGGCGAGTAGAGAGTATATGTGAGCTAGATGGACGACTTCGATAACTAGGTCGTGATTAACAAATTCCACTTGTATTTCCTCTAAAAAGAAATCTCTGTATAAGCTTGAGATATTTCTCTGAGCCTATATTCCATCAAAGCTTAATTACACTCATCTTAAACCAAGGTAATAAAATTCCTGGAATGCAACTGCTTAAATAGGTTTGAGGAATCCATCTAGAAGACAGTAGAGCTCCCCAGAACAGTACAGAATGCTATAGAACACAGTAGAACATTCTAGAACCTTTTAGGACAAAATAAAATCAAATGAAACTTTTTAGAAGCTTCATGTGAATATTGCATCATTATTGTTCCTGCAGCACAGGGAAGGTTCTAGAAGACTCTAGATATACATAAAACGTTCTAGAAGGTTCTAGACATCCGTAACACTAGCATAACATCGAACCTGGGTCTTACCACTATAACTATCTGACACCTTCCCTACTTGGCTAAACAGTTCAACAGGAAAGGTTACAAGACTATCAGTTATTCCACCTCGATCAATTGTTTATCATGTTTATGGAGTACGCACGTACAAGCGCTTTGTCTTGTGCCTACAAGGCAATCACTTTTGCATCAGTTTCAGATAGAAGTAGTACAGGGTGTTTTTGTTAAACAAAACGAAGTAAAGCTATCATAGCAAAGATAACTTTACATCTGTTCGTTACACAAAACAACGTTGTCTAATTTTATCTGAAACAAATAAAAGTAGTCATCTAAGTAACATTTTCACTTTCTAACAAACTTCCCTAATTAACGTCTCTCAGCTCTCAATATCTAAGTGAGGCTCAAGAATCATCTACATCACATAATATGGGCAATTCAACACACAAAAGTCTTTCCTGGGTTAGTCAGCGTTAATTTTGATGGTCAAACATGGGGAAGCTGTAGAACTAAAACTTTATCTTCCAATGTAATAATGTTGTATTAATAATCGGTCACGTCAATACCGGATTGCTACACACTAATGCAAGTTAAATACAGGAAAAAGTTGCTCAATAGCCTTTCATAAAGGTCTAACATCCCCTTAATCATGGTCAAAATCCTTTGGTGGCATACCGGATTCTGCACTTACGTCGTATGCCATAACTGCCTCAATGGCCTAACATTAAATATTACTCTTCCTTGTCGTACGTTTCTTTGTTGTTGACGAGGGTTGTAACAGAAGGTCTCACTCTCTTCTGTTACGCGAATTTTTGTTCTTTCCTAGTATTCTTTGTGCGTTGCATATTCTGCCTTTTTGTCTCTTCCTTCGGTTGTGACTTTTCTCCTACTCTTTTAGATTTTGTTCCATTAATTTTCCTTCTTTGTTTCCATTCTCTTGCTCTCTTACTTCACCTATTTCGCTAATTTCGATCGGCCGGGACGTTAGCATATAAAGAGATTACAGTATTACTAGCTGCCACGCCCATGCAATCACGCGGACAAAAATTGCTTTCATTCCTTACACTTGAAGTCTACATTTATTCTTTCAATTTTTGCTCGTCTTTTTTCCACAAAATTTCTGTGCATCTCTAAAGAATCACTATTAAAGCAAATTTCCATTTAGAACATTAAACAAGAGTGTGGAAGAGATGATTGAAAAAAATGTACTACTTTCGTAGTATCACTCATTGATTAAAACTGGAAAGGGAGCTTTTGGAAGACTGAGTTGTATTCGAATACATCAATGATCTTTGATTCACACTGTCAGATATCAGATTAATGCGCAAGTTGTTCTTGAACCGAATGACTCATTTCGTTCGGTAGAGAAACGACGTCACTGACTCACAAAATATGACTCATAAAATATAAAATTTGTACCTTGGCCACCCTTTCCAAGAAAGGAACGATCCATAATCGAATTGTCAACCTACGAGGCCTTAGTAAGACTGGGACCAAACCAGCATGGAGATGGGACTCGACTCGTATCGATCGTTCTTTTCTTTCAAAGGGTGGGGAATAACAAATAACACATCTTACTTTTCAAACAAGCAGCCACGCGAATGAATCTGATGAAGGGGCAACCAACAAAGCCTTTGCAGCATATGAGGACAGAAAGAAAAAGAAGAAGCAAAGAAAGTTTCAGATATCGCTCTTGTTGATAACTGATTATGATCAATATTAATATTTTTGCGATCAATATAACTGCCTACCTGCTTTTGAGCCAGTCTACATATGTGTATTATTAAACATTTTAATATACATCTACTTTGGCAAACTCGATATCTACCCGCTTTGTTTGTCATTTGTCACGTTTTACAGTTTTACGCCATCTGTTTCGCCTTAATGCTGGTATACCAGGTTATGTTGTAGGAAAATATTTTCACTTCTGTAGTTATAGTCTAGCATAACACCATCTCTTAAAATGTCAAAAGTGTTTACCGAAACGTTAGAAGAATTTTTTGATAAGGTCAAGTCATCTCTTTTCCTTGGAGATTTAATACCCTGGATGTGATATCTGTTAGCAGATTACTTCACCATTATTTCTACTAGTGGCATATAAATTACAACTATAATGAAGTTCGAAAATCTTAAACAGTTACTGTAATAACGCAGTCCCGTTTACACTTCAGAAGCAACTACAAAAATCATACTTATTCGGTACAAAATAATTGGCATGAACTCAGACTAACAGTAATCTGACTATAGTTTCATGAAAATGAAACTTCGTCTTATGATACTGCCACAAGTTCTATTAGTTAGCAAAAACGTTAATCTCAAACCATTTGAGCGTGACTGGACAATAACCATATTTTTGGAGTTAATAAGCAGTTAATATAGAGATCACTACTAAAAAAACAGGAACAGGCAATGTTTCAGATAGAGAAGCATCAATCGCATTCTAAGTCACGACATTTTAGCAGTTTTAAATCTCGATTAGCATAAGAACTTTTAAAATCTGCTTTGCGTTTACAAAACAGGCATGAAAAGTTCCACGCCTTCACTGCAAATGGTTTCTTGGTATCGATACATAAGTAACTTTACATGAAACATAACAAGCAAAAATAAATTTGTTTCTTTGTTTTATAGCAAACTGCTTGTTTATCCCAACAGTATCGATTCCTATCACATTGTACGTTAAAAAATTTCAGCAAGATCACAACACTTGTGTTTCTAACGGTGACGATTTTAGGCTTGTAAGTTCATAACAAAAAGCCTCCAGATCACCAGCCGGCTCTGTAAAGATGGCGTTTGCCCAGCATTGTTAATTTACATACGTTTTCATACAATTATGGCGACTAGCTAACACCACATTACAGGTGAACAAGGAAACGATGTATGATCACATGACCCCTATGTGTTTGCTCTATCATGGACTGGATCTAGTTTGACGAATTCAATGAACGAAATTCATTTATAACTTCAAAGAACATCTCAGGCGCCTTCCATTCGGAAATATCTTCATCCAACACTTGAACTTCTATTGTAAGTCTGCTTTGGACTCACCTGCAATTTCTGCTCCCGCCAATACGTACGTCCATTACACATCACCGGATTTACTTTCGCTAGATTTAGAAATATCCTCACCTTGACGCGGCATTTGTACCAGCAAGACTGCATTGAGCCAATCCTCATCTTTGTGTTCCAACCAATACCTACGTCCTTCAGTCATCTGAGTTACTTTAGTTCGAATCAAAAGGTACTGTCGCCTTTTTATCCAGCATTTGTACCAGCAAGGCTGCATTGGACTCATTCTCATCTTTCTGTTTCCACCAATACCTACGTTCATTAGTCATCATCTGAGCTACTTTCGCTTGATTCAGAAATATCATCATCCTGATCTAACATTTGTACTGGCAAGTCAGTAAAGGACTCATCCTCATTTTTCTGTTTCCAAATCCTTGCTGCTTGTAGCAACTTGAAATTTGGCTGATTTGCTTCGTCATCTGGGAAAATATAGTCGTAATACTCTTCCCATCCGGCATCCGACTAAAACAAACAAAGAGTACTCAAGTTCGCATTTTGCTTGAACAATTTACCATAAAATATGATACTATTAAAATATAATAGTGTTAAAATGATTAAAGTATCATGGGTATTAAAAAGTTTAAAGCCAAGGTCCAGCACGAGCCAGTACCAAGTTACTGTAGCACTTTGTACCACGATAATCTAGCAGTAATCTCCATACAAAGTTCTGTGGAAATTTACTTCCTTGAATTATTTATGCTTTATCACTCTGTCTTTAGTTAAATTGAAACTACATACCCCATCCTCCGTCTGAACCTTTCGTCTCTTTTTCACCCTTCTCGGCATCTTTTTCTCAATATTTCTCTGGGTGATTGGCGTTCCATAGTTCATCTAAAAACAAGGCAATTCAAGTTAACAACATCAGACAAGAAAGAACATAACATTTACGTTGAGAGTCTACATGTTGCAGTTGTATAGCAAATGCAATAAGGGAGAATTCAAGTACCAGCAACCTATACAGAAAATTAACGTCGATTCATCTAAACTTTATGCGTTTTAGTGACACAGCTCTTTTTCATGATAAAGGCATGGTTGAATTCACAGTAGTTATATGTAGTATGTTGTTAGCTAGCATTACTTGAATTTTAACCTTGCTCTCACTTTACTCCAAGAATAGACAAAAGCTCGTAAAAGCAATTTACCTCCAGCTTTTTCCATGCTTCAAGCAACATACGCCTTTCTTCCTTGTTATCTGAAGCTTGGAGGCATTTGTCTGCACGTCGGTAGATATTCCTTTTATTAGAATGTAAACATAAAGAAAAGTACAAAATAAAACCACAAGACCAAATGCAATGCATGCATCGTTTCAACTTAACTTCATATCGAAATATAAACTTGTGGCACGAAAAGTAAGGCCCTATGTTTGTAGTACATTTAAGATCCCATTTCAATGACTTTAGTCAATGGAAAAACATGACAGTGCGGGCGACTATTAGAAGGAGACGAAACTGACATTAAAAGTATAGGGACGGTGCAAACATAAATGTCACTAAACGAAAACACAAAACTAAAGGGAAGACTATTAACAATAATTATGAATATAAAGTGCAAGTATAGTATTTCATTTATTCACAACTCATTTCAATACATAGAATTACGTATCACATAATTGGAAAGAGTCGGTAGAAAGAAGAAACGATTAAGGATACTGTTCTTTCCTGCAACGATGCAGGTGATCAAACAAAACATTTGCTTTTTCGTGAGGGTTAAAATCACAGCTATGGTCAAATACAGTCTTCTAAACTCAAAGACATCCTGTAAGGCATTTTAAACTTTTGTCATTGGCATTAGAAAACACAGGTTGCTAAACATTGTCTCACCTAGCTTGGTCAACTGATCCTTCGTCTGTGCTACATTCAAATTCAGCATAACTCATCCACACCTAAACAGAAAAAATTTGCTGTGCTCAATTAAGAGGCGATTTCTCGGCGTGAATATGTACGCCATATATGGCTACAATAGAGTGAATGTAGACTAGTAAGTTGCATTTTAGCAAGAACAGTGTACCTGATAACAGTTTGTACTGGTAATAATTACACGTAAATGAGAGATGAACGGGTAGTAAAGATATTTTTTCGTTCTTTCAAAAAAGAATGATCAAGAAACGGAGAGACAGAAAACGAAATAAAACTGTAACTGGGTTAAATAAGTAAAGCAAAAGACGGAACACGAGTTAATAAATAAACATGCAAAAGAAGATAACAATCAACTAAACAAACTCAAGATTGCGCAAAGAAATAACTGAGCAAAGCAACAAGCGAAGGAACAAACGAAATGTGGCAGGAATAAATGAACGTATGAATGGATGAACGAATTAAAGAAAGAATGAAAATAAACAAGATAAGGTTTGAAATATTTGCCATTATTTATGGATGAACTAATACATAAAGTAGCAAATAGAACAAGCAAAGAAATGTGCGAAAGCACGAGCGAAGGAACGAGGGGAGGGATGAACGAAGGAACGAGGGGAGGGATGAACGAAGGAACGAGGGGAGGGATTAGCCAAGGAACGAGGAGAGGGATGAACGAAGGAACGAGGGGACGGATGAGCCAAGGAACGAGGGGAGGGATGAACGAAGGAACGAGGGGAGGGATGAGCCAAGGAACGAGTGACGAAACGAGGGAAGGGAAAAGCAAAGGAAAAACCAATTAATAAACCAATGAATAAGTAACTAAATGAAAGAACACAAAAGAATTAAAGAATGAACAATTCTACGGGTGAATGGACAGATACATGATCAGATAAAAATTTGCTAAAATGTATGGATGAACTGATTAATAAATTAGTAACTGAGCAAAGGAACGAGCGAAGGAACGAGCCAAAGAACGAGCGAAGAAACGAGGGAAGGAAAAAGCAAAGGAAAAAACGAATTCTTTTATTAAAAAGACTCAAAAGTTTTAAAACTAAGGAATACTGGAATTATTAGATATAAGTTTGTGTGTTACGGTTATGGCATTAGCTTATCTATCACTGGAAATCACTCTGTAGCAGAATATAACATACTTACCTTCACATGCTGAGTGCGCTCAAGTAACCTCTCATACAGCTCACGTGTTTTATTGAATTCCTCTAATGTAATTTCGAAATCAATGTATGCTTTCCATAACACCTACGATAAAAAGATTGCTCTAACCCTACAAATAGTTGACATCATGGGTTACACAAACTAGCAATGTAACAAAATTTAAACCGAAAAATTTCACTAGGAGAAAAAGATCTTCCATGACATTGAAAATTTTCTTTGTGTTTTCCGATAACCTAAACCTCATGCTCACCTCATCAATCGCATGCTTTTGAACTTGATACAACACAAGGGCAAAGAAAATTTATATGACTTTGTTTTGAACATCTGAACTTTGGTTTTTGCACTTTCAGTTCTCGTTTCTCCAACGTTCATGACATAAAGCGTTTCAAAGGTAACACTACCTGTCAATTATTTGCTCAATTCTTAACGTAATATTGGTTAACGTAACCATTATCTCCGGTAAAACGAACGCGTGTTTAGGAGTCGTTAAAATAATTTATGACCACGTACTAACTCAACTTGGGCAATCTTCCTTGTCCGAGCTTCTGTCAAGAGAAAATTCCTCTAAGCTGAAGAAAAATTACCATCCACCATCATCGTGGAACTTCAGAACCTACTCAATAATCAGTGACTGTACTCTGGTCAATAAGGCTACAGGCTACCTGTTGGATTTTTCTAACTCTAAATACGCTACACAAGACAAAAATAAACCCCTATTTGCAAGAGGCCAGGACAGGAATCAATTCTCGCTCATTTTTGGCACTTATGCTAAGCAAGCAAGGCTACACCCAGTAACGTTAAATATTTCTGTAATATTTCAGTATCAAGATAAATTTCTCAAGATTTCTTCGCACTTCAACAGTTTTTATGACCAATACGTTATAAAAAATACATCAGTTGACATGCTGACATGTGCTGAAATTACATTTAAATGTACAAATTCAAACTTGCAGGTTATCAACATTGACGCTGTGGTGTAAGAAAGAGCTTCTTGTTGTTTGCCACTTCCAGGTTTCACTTATTTCCATAGTAATGTAAGCAATGATCACTTACCTCTGGCATATCAAGTAAAGGCTGGTTAATAGCCAGTTCATACAGGGCACGTGCTCTATCAAGGTCACCAAGGATCGTCTCCATCTCAGCATACTAAAACATAAATGTAAAAATCACCACCACCAACATTTTTTGGCCTCAAAAAAGTCCTATATACTTAAAACTTCCTTGGCTAGGCAATGCTTCGATCCGCACAGAAATACATAAAAAAAGCTTTAGTTAAGTGTTTCTCCACCGTCCACCCCAGAATTGTTTTCACGACTAGGAAGATCTTGCCATCCATTCACAAGGATTGTATACCTACCACACAAAAAACCTTAGTAGTGTACGAATTTCTGTGCCGATGTGAAGCACGGTATGTTGGTCGCACTTCTCAAAGATTGGGTTACAGGATCAAACAACATGTTCAACCACTGTACGCCAAGCATCAATTCCTTCTAGAGAACAGCCATCTCGCGCTTGCAAAGCGAAAATGACTGCCAAA
>JANTCA010002681.1:0-11197 GCA_024741275.1 Chironex yamaguchii | reverse complement strand
CAAATACTGTCTGAAAATTTCATCAATTTCTGCCCCTTATAATTTTTGTTATGTTGTTGACACATGGACAAACAGAATGACAAATGAACAGAGATAATGGTTGTGTGGAAAGGATTACAAACTTCTACAGATATAATAAAAGTAGAAAGCTTAGCATTTTCAGCATACCAGAAAGAATACACAGAAATTAAGGCACTTGTTTATTCAATTTGTAAGTACTAGCCCACCACCAAGCATTGTTTTTGCATCATAAAATGCTTACCTTTTTCAATAAGGGACATTAGTTAATATTTTTTGCTCATGAATACACTAAGATCTGCTTGTCTTTCAAACAGGACTTCCTGCTAAATTGCTTGTTATACCAGAGAACCTAGAACTAAATGGTAGATTTCTTTCACCTTCCATTCCAGGTCTACTGCCCAATCAAATGCAATGATAGTTATAGGAACTTTGAACCAGGTCTCAACAATGCAAAAATTGACCCGGTATTACTAAGCCAAATAGCTCAACAAAAGTAAACTAAATGTCCTCAGACATGTATTCCTGAGAATGCACTGTGCAATGTAATGTCTGTGTAACGAGAAGTATGCTCTGAGGTATTCATAAATCACTGCTGTATGTGTTTCAGTGCCTTAACAGGTTACCTTAGATTAGAACAGGAATTTGAGGAGTTTTACACGTACTTGACATACTTGACATAATTACAGCAGTTGCTTAGTGGTAAGTTCATCACTTTGTGTGTACAAGTTTGCTAGTTGGAATTCACCACTGGGCCATACCAAAGATTAAGAAATGGTACATAATGCTTCCAACCTTAGCACTGAGCACAAATGTGATGGATAATGGAAATTAAACACATGGTGCTACCTGTGGGCCAGCCTCTTACTGTAGCATTTACTGTGCTTGCACAGCTATGTGGCCCAAAGGCTAAGGAAACAGGGATTGGCACCACTCTATACTTCAAAATGGCATGGGAAAGAATTTACCTTTAACTAGAACTCAAAGCTAAGTCTCCTAGCTTTGTCGTACTTTATGTGCCGCCTGTCAATGTCCTTTGTTTTACTGAACGTTTATCAAGATGTATTGCTGTAACATCTCCTCGCAGTGGTTCCCATTCTCTGCACATTAAGCAAGATATGTGGATGTTTTGTTGTCACTGATGGGCTACTATTATCCAAATTCTTTCATACTTACTCTGCGTAAATCATAATAACAGTTACTCTTAATCATACTTTTTTGTAGACCACTAAGCAGTTGTGCTTGACAGGAACATTGGCACTAGAAGAACAATTACATTGTTACATGAGATCCAAAGTTTCTGCAACACTTCACCCTTTTCCCTTTTCCGAAATAGGACTCTATTCATTTCTCATAAAACCAAGTTCACTCCAAGTTGTCTTTTTGGTTGACTACTTGCCCTCCTGCTCTGTCACTTGTCATGGTGGTAGTCACTCTAGGATTTTTTGGGACTTCTGTTGTCTTCATTAAACCACCGAAGGCTCCACGCTGCTGGATGGCATGGCTGCCAGATTGTATGATATACAGCTTTACGTTTTATTCATACGTTGGGGTAGAGTACTCTATTTAACATTCTTTGTGGCAGTGTAATAATGCCAGACTTTTTGCTGCTATTTTTGCAGGACACTTCATATGTGATCAAGGGTGCTAGAGCCATGGGGGCAGCTGCCCCTGTTGTGCCTTAGTGATATGGGGGCAGTGCAGGGGTTGCAAAGTGCCCTTTGTGAAAAATTGGTTTTGGAGAAATTTTAATGCCATATGGGAAATTTTATATAAATATCTAGATACTATAATGTATTGGTTTTGAGTGTCTCTTGAAACCCATATGCAAAAAGAATGTCAATAATTTACATGTTGATGGAAACTGAAACTGAATTTGCAGAGCAATTAGAAATGTATATATCCCGTTTATCATTTTGTCTTTAACCTTCACGTTCATATCATACTGAATAGATTTCAGTTTGTCATGTCATTTGTATGGCATTGTTATGCCACGTGCTGAAAAAAACTCGAAAAGCACAGCAAATAAATTGCTTCAGTTGCCCAGGGAAAAGATCAGAAATCAATTTTTGGCTTTTTTAGAGTTAGTCAATGCTCAAGGAGAGCCACAGAAGGTGTTGTCAGAGTCGTTGATTATACAGCAGATGTTCCCAAATCAGACAGTGGAGGTCCATTCTTGCTAAGAGAATACAAAGATGCTGCACCTGCTAGGTATTGCAAGTTCACTTTGAATGAGAACAAATCCGGTGAAGACAAAGGAAGATATTTCCAGCCCGAATGGTTCCAAATCTATGGATTGGTGTGGTATCACCATGATAAAAAGAGTGCCTTAAGTAAATACAGCCTCATGATATATCACTCTTTGTATTCACAGATCACTGCACCAGATTTTGTAACTGGAAGAAGGGAAGGGAAAGACTAGAGGACCACAAGTAATAGTGATAGCCACAAACTTGCCTTGAAAGATGCAAGGAAGATGCAAGCTACCATTGAATGTTAGTTTGATGATTATCCAAAAAAACAAAACAGTGTCTGCGATGACAAGGACTTGTCTCTCATCTGAACACTTTGAAGACACTACTTCATCAAGGTATTGCTATATGAGGACATACAATGCAAAGGATAATGAAGGGTTTAACCTCCTTTTGAAAAAACCCTTTGTTTCCCATGAAATGTTTGTCTGAGCAAGAGGAGATATTGGTTCTGAAAGCGTCTGATCAACGATGTACTTGTAAATGGCTTTTATGCTATTATATGCGATGAGTCAAGTAACGTTTCCAGATGTCCTTTTCCATTGCAATGATGCATATGAGGTTTTCAAAGAATTTGTTGGCATTCATCTGCGTGATGAAGGACTGCATCAGAAGCCCTACTGAAATATGTCTGCAACATATTTCATATTTTGACAAGATGTTGCCTTCCTCCTGAAAAGATTGTTGGAATGGCTCTCAGTGGTGTATCTGCAATGCAAAAGCCAGCATTGTATATTTACTGCTTTGCCCATTTCAACGAATTTGTGTTTAAAAATACTACCTTGCTTTTTTTCATGGTCTCAGATTTGCAAGACCTCTGAAGATGTATATGTCCTGGTGTCAGCCCTAAAAGGGTGATGCAGTTTCGAGCTGTCCAGAAGGAAATTTTGAGTGTTTCCGAAATCACTGGAGGTATACTGAAGTTAAAAAATCTTTCAAAAACTCAATGGACCACAAGTGTTGCTGCTGCAGAAGTGGCCATTGAAAAAACAAGGAACTTCAAGAGACGCTGAGGCTACTGTCAGTTGATGCAAGTGTAAACCAAGAATGGCTTGCTAAATCTAAAGGACTCATCCCCAAGCTCCAGTCCTTCCAGACATGTTCAAGGTTGTTGCCATGTATGAGTTTGCAAGTCTTCTAGAATAAAACTGATGACAGTTACGGAGTGCTTCACTTACAGCTGAGCAAGCTACTGCAAGCATCAACATGCTCTACATTCGCCTCCAGGGGCTTAGAATAGATGCAGAGTTGGAACATCTGCACCAGAGAGCTAACGACATGATTCAGGCACAAACTGGCAAAAGTGGACATGCTGACCCAGAAAGTCTAGGATCTACTGGAGAACCACTGTTTCCACAAAGAAAGAGACGAGCACCAGTATACAAGGCAGATTATTTTGTGCTCACAGCGACACCAATTGCCCAAGACAGCAGCTTAAGCGGAAAAGACGAATTAAGGCGATCGTTCTATGGAATTATAGACGCCCTCCAGAAAGCCCCTAATCAATGCTTTGACCAAGAAGATCTCAGACTACTCAAATCTATTGAAAGATGCCTGATAAATGCTGCGAATAGGCAGATTCCTGATCTTGGAGATGCTATTGAGAGGATTGATAAGCTGTCAGAACTTATCGACATAGAGGAATTACAAAATGAGCTCCAGGAACTTCCAGTGCTTTTTAACAAAGAATCACATGCACCAGTCCAAAGAATCATCAAAGTTACAACAGTTCTTAACAAGAAGTCTACATCAAAATAGTGTTTACTGCAGTTACATCAGCTTCTAATGAGCTAAACAACTGTGCCACTTGGTTCAGCAAAGCAGAAAGAAGTTTCAGTGGCACGAGGAGGATCAAGCCCTGGCTTCGATCAAGAATGACAGCAAATACTCTCAACAACAGCATGTTCCGCACGCTACAGAAGGATCATACTGATGACATTTGCACTTTTCAAAAAATCTGTAATACCCACCATTAAGAAAGAAAACGCTCAGAGATATTTATGTCGTTCGACTTTTGCTCTGACACTAAAATTGAAATAAAGATGATAGCAGTATAAACTTGCTGAAAGCTTGTGCTGTGAAAGGACTTATACATCTGTTTTGTTGTGAAAGGACACTTTGTGACTGATAAAAGCGAAAGAACATTTTTTAGTGATTTCTACTATTATTACTACAATTTTATTGGTTTGATTTGCTGCTTCTCTCTGTTTACTTTATGTTTAACTCTTTCTTTGTTGCACTATGCTTGATATCATTTGCAATTTGAATTTTCGTTTAACTTTTTTCTACTTTTGAGTCGAAACGTTTCGCTCAAATGTACATCTTCCATAATGTTTGCGAATACTGTGAGCATGGAATCGAAATGTTTTGCATGTATTAGACATTTGAAGCGAGTTGTTTCTTATCCGCAATCACACTAATGGACAATTCCTTTTGCTCTCAGGATCACGATCACACTATGTTCAGAGGAGATGTATAGCACAATAGACTTATGCTAAACAACCATTCCCAGTTTGTTTCAACAGCCAATTTTGACAGGTGCCCTTTCTCCGGTTACTGCCCCCACCGCATCAGGAAGCGTCCGGTGCCTCTGTATGTGATAATGTTGTCATGCGCTTGTCCATCATGCTACAAAGATAAATGGCTATTGAATTCCACTGGGCAGAGCCTTCACGAAAGGTCACAACAAACAGCTCTGGGCTGAAATACCCTCTTGGTGCGATCGTCCAGCCCGTCTTGTATGACTGTGGTGAGATTTTATTGGCGTCTATTCTTGTTTCAAAGATAAAAACGGTAGTTTGTAGGCCCCCACAGCTCCCCAGGAAATTTTGTCAGTATTATAATAATGGTGAGGCATCATTGATAGTATTTTCTTTCCACTTCATTCGGTGTGTAAACATGAAATAGGATGAAACTTACTGGAGAGTCTTGAGGCAGTCCTTTGCTAACCCCGAAAAAATCTATTTCTCAGACCTCATCTACCAGGTATTGGCATCTAACAGGGCTAATATCCATCAAAACATTTTAAGTGACACTAGCGTTCCCAGCAGTTTATTAAGAAAGTTGCCTACTCCTACTTTGTTATTTGCATCCTTTGAATCACAGAATGCTTATGCTATGTGCTGCTTTCTTTGCTCGGGAACTTACGGATTAACGCTATTTGTTATGTGCTGTAGGTGTATAATATGGTAAATGTATTTGCTGCACAGATGATGTAGAGATGGGTATATACCTTAATCTCTTGCATTCTTTATGAGGGGTGGGGTGGGGGTGTTACTGATGAGCTTTCACATGTAAAATTCAAACATTCCAAAAAGGGGGGAATCGACAGAAATTAAAAGTGTCTTGCTACAGTAGTTGTAAAGTAGCATGTAAAGTACAGAGGCAGCAATATTCAAATAAAGAATAATTCTTGGTTACATTTAACGATTAGGTACTCTTTATAGATGGCTTACTGGTATAATATTCTATCCTTTTCTTAAGTACTACTTACATAACCAAAGGATGATTGTCACAAATCTAATTTCTGCTGCTCGTACTGTTACTTTTATTCTGATTCCTTCTAGAAATCCCCTTACTTGCATTTCGCTGCTACTTATTATACTGCACTCTACTAACAAAGTTTATAACCCGTACTAAATTCCAGAAGCCTGTACTGTTGTACTGTTGTTGCATCTTTTCGAGATGTTGTGCCCTTGTAATAGATACAAACTTAAAGCTCTATACTTTCTGGGTTCGAAGACAAAGCTCCGTCGTCGACTGTAACTGAGTCTGGTTTTATTCGCTTGGACTTACTTTGTTGCCTTTAAAAACTGCATTGCGAAACCCTTTACTGATAAAGCAGTAGATAATTGGATTGGCTATATTGGATGTCTTTGCGAAGACTTGAGGTAAACTTGCAGCCTTTGGGCTTATGAGCTCTGGGTATCCAATGACGCAAACGAAAGCAACGACGGCATAAGGGAACCACGCAATGTTGTACCAGAGTACCATCAACATGACGATGAACGTTTGCTGTTTTTCGACAGAGGTGAAGTCAATGTTCAAATCAGGGTTTGCCAAAATACGTGCGGTTGGCATGATTGAATATATCACATTCAAGAAGCATTTATAACAGAGAAAAATAACTACCATGGGTAGAAAGTAGGCGCCAAGGATTAACGATAGACAGTAATGAAAATCCCTTCTGTCACTACTGTGCCATCGGACACTGCACATGGTACCAAGCCCTTCTTTGACATATGCACTGATCCCGAGAAAAGGAATTAGACCCCACAGAATTCCAAATATCCAAACCAATGCTATGCCTATCGCCACATTTCGTTTTTTCAAAAGAGTTTCGCGTCTAAGCGGAAATCTGATGGTGACAAATCGTTCTACGGATAATGCTGCAAGGTTGAACATCGAAGTATACCCGGTAAAAGAGGTTATAAAGCCATAATACTGGCACATATCAGGTCCGTAGAGCCAGCTGCAGTTTATGCTTGATGTAAAAGACATTGGGTATGCCAGCAATGGTGACAGCAAATCGCAAAATCCTTGGCTGCAGACCAACATAGAGTAGGGATCTACATCCTTGTAAAATCGAAAAAAACTAAGTATGACAATCATGTTCATAACGACGCCAACAAAGACCACCATACCTATGTATGACGCCATAAAATAGCAGAATTTTACATCGATTGGCAAAGACACTGTGCCCGTTTCGCTTGCTATTTCACTTATGTTTGACATTGTGTCCCTTGCAGAAATGTAAAGCGTAGCAACGTTGATCGCACAGTACCAAACTATGACGTTCAAGTTCAACTTACTGCCCTTTGAGCAGTAATTCCAGTCTGTGTTAAACACAATCGAGATTGTAATGTTAAGTGTTCGTTTAACGAGTTCGATTTTTCATGAAAGACAACAACACAAGTGAATAGGTTGACTGTCTAATGACAAACGAGGCGTTTGCAAGACAGCCGAATGGTTTTAAGGTTTTCTTGGTAACATGCTAAATCCAAACCAACTTGGCTCAAAGTTGATGTTTGCATACTAGTAAAATATTGGGGTTTTATAATTACAGGTTTAGAAAATACAAAGCACCTTGAAGCAATTTATTCACACTAAACTTGAACCAAGGTAACGTAGACAAGAATTTTATTACCGTGAGACAAGCTTTGTTTCCCATGCTTATAGATTTCATTAAACTGAGCAGGGAACAAGAATAGAAACGATGCTGATTAATATTGAAGCTCAAAAAGAAGTTTTCCCCCTTATTTGTCAATATAGAAATCTAATCCATTAAACGGGAAACTTGTCTTACGTGGTTGAAAATTATTAATCCAAATATTTCATACTTTTCAGACACGCAATCAGATTTAAAGTTTAATCATTAAAAAAACTGATTTGCTCGTCTTTATTGTAAATCAATGATAATTTCGTAGATTAGTTAGTCACCAAATAAGTTTGCTATAAGGGTGGAACGCATTCTTATTGCAAGAATTCGTTTTAATTTGTATATTTCATGTTTATACTCTCACGAAGCTTGCTTTTCCACTCAGACGCATGTTTTCATATGAAAATTTTAGGTTTTGTCTTTTTATCGTTTTATCTCAAACATGGTCAAGATCACTTACGTGGAAGTGATTATCGAAAAGTCAGACGAAACGGACTGAGCGCAGATAATTTCTTGTTTTCTATGCCTTTTTAAATACCATATTGCTTAAAACGAACATGTTGAATTTTAGTCGGCTAAAGTTTAAACGGATGAAATGTTAGTCAATTAAAAATTGTTTAGTCACTTTCAACCCTTTTTTATCCCATAATGTAAGCGCACACAATTCATCATTAAGGGTGTGTGCTAATCTAAACGTACGAGCTGAACGGGAAAATACGGTAATTGGCAAAAGGGTGACAATTTTTCAATCTGAAGTTTTCACTTTGAACTTATGTATGTTCTTCAAGTTCATTGCTTTCACGCTTATTATGTTGAAGAGGGCTTTGTAGTTATCGTTTTACGGATCCTGTTTGATCACTGTGAGTGGATATTTGTTATTAAACTTCCATCTTTCTGAGTCATTTTGTTTCATATGAAAACCGTTCTACAGATAATTTGTGAGCTCTTTCTATTAAATACATTATCAAGATAAAACGAATTTCCAAGAATACAAAACGACGGTAATATGTCGTCATTTACGCCAAGTGTTTTCTTAATTCAAATTTTCCCGTAAACTTTCAAAGATACCTGTAGAAGGACTTCATCGGTCATGGAGTCATTTTGAGGTCAGTCAAGTTTTCTTTCAAAAATGACCAAGTTGTTATTTGCGTCTAGCTCAATGAGCATAGCAGTTCGTATGTTTATGGTCTTATGTGGCCTGATACGAGTCTGAAAATGAAAGGAATATCGCTCAGTTTTGCTACAAATGATCAACCTAATTGATCTTACCACGACCTCGTGCTAAACAAGCCGTCTTAGCAAAGTCGGTAATGTGCTCTAACAAGTGTAGTTGGGGTCGTGTCTAGATATGATTGATTTGAGTCAAAATTTGGTGATAGGGATTGAATGCAATGCTTGTGCCTATCTAGTACCTGAACAGCAGACCGTGAACAAAATTAAAATCTTTAAACTGAGTGTAGTGGAACAACCAAATTCTTCCTGTCTTCAAAGATAGGTTTAGGCCTCCTGATATATACCGCTTCTAAAGCAATATGATGAAGTGCAGACCAAATTTAAATCTACTCTTTGTAGGGAGAAAGAACTTGTTCCACGCTGACTGTTAAAGTAGTTCTTTCATGACTTCTCTTATCCCTATCTGTTTTTCATTCTTTGGTATAATTGTCTTTGTTATGATTTGCCCTTTCGTTGGTTTGTTTCTTTCTTATTTGCCAAATTTCGATCCTAACTTGCGCAACAAATTCAGCATTATTGCTTGGTACCGTATTCTGACGAGTCTTTGTTAGTTTCAATCGAAAAGATTTATCGACGAGTCTATTTCTGAAGCAATTTTTGACTCTTCTCCATCTTAAAGGAGTTTTTAACTTGTCACACTCATTCGACACCTTGATTTTTGCACATTTGATTGAGCCATAGAAAGCACAACATTAATTTTTGATCCCGCAAGTCCTCACTAAATGTTTTCATCAAAAATAGTGCTTTATTTTAAGTAGTTACTGATCTGATAATCTCATATAAGTCAACGTGAAAGCCTGAACACGCATTTGATCCACTTATTAAGAAGAAGCACTTATTAACCAGTGCTCTTTCTTGCGACAGGTATCCATCTTCTCCATATCACTCTATTCTTTGTTCTTCTCGTCATGACGTACCCATCTTCCTTTGGATCACTCAGCATTTCCAGTCATTTTTAGTCAACAGTTTCAACAGTCTGTTTCCACTATCAATGTCCAGTCCATCTCATTTCACTTTCAATAATTCTTCCGTAGGGTTATTTGTCTTCGTCCACTAGCGTAAGCATATTCTTATTGGTCTCCCTCTTTTTTCAGCTTATTCTTTCTCTAAACTCAGATTTCAAAAGCGTTAATTCTCTTCATCATAAATTTACTGCCAATGTCTCTGAGCCGTACAAAAGTGATCATATGCAATCACATCTTCCATCATCAGTTAGCCATGATCTCAAATAGCAAAACGTAACAACTTTCTCTGTCTTGCTGTAAAATAAGCAGACAGTATTCAAGAATTCAAAGTAAAGACTTGGTATTACCGTGCTTGCCTTAATTTTCTTTCGTTTCATCAGAGCAATTTATGTGTAAAACACGCGAACAAGGATCACACTTTCAGAACATGTATATCGTTTTGATTTGGAAAGTAGAGAGTTTGCCTCAATAAAAAAGCTCGAACACTTCAAAATTAATATTTATTCACTTTAAGTGCCCGCAAGAAAATCATTTTGGTAATGGCAGAGATCCGCAGAAGATATGGTAATAAAATTATGAACAAGGGTGTGGGGTGGAAAATCAGTTTACACAACTCTTATCTATACTATTAAAAGAAGTTTGGCAATGTTCAGTTGAACTAAGGCGTCAAACTCAACAGTAGTTTAAGACTCAAGATCGTCCTTATGCCATAAAATCACAGACCCTGGAGCTTCGGATTAACGAATACTATATTTTGTCGAGCAAAGGAAATATTAGAAGTCAGATTAGACTTCTATATCTTAAAATACTGCATCACAACGATGTGAAACATAGATGCCTCTATAGCAACGGTTCAAAATGAAATTGATTTAATATGACCAATACAATATTACTGGTTAAATGATATTTGCTTTCGTGGCTTATAAGCATGAAAGATTTAGAAAGATAAGCCCTAACAGTAGACAGGTGAGATACTAAGCTTATCAACTTGGACACGACCTATTTTTCAACGTTAACTTTGAATAGTTTTGCACATGAAACAGCTGGCTAAAAGCAAAAGATAAAACTTACGCAATAGGGGACTTGTTTATTGGCAGAGGATCATTCACGATTTAGGATTAGGGTGACCGAGCAATTTTCAAATGACTATCAAATTCGTTTCTCAAAGGAGTAGTGCCTAAGTCTTCTAGATTCCAGCCTACAGTCGTATGACAATTCATTAAAGGAAGCAAAAGTACCTTGAAGTGTTAAGTCACGTTTTTCCTTCAAAATTTAATTGCAACATTTTCAAACATCTTTGAGAGATACTCTATGATGCCATAAGATACTTTTTAAAGAGTAACCAGCAAACATTACAGCAGTAAACATTACAGCGGCGAACATTACAGCAGTAAACATTACAGCAGCAAACATTACAGCAGCAAACATTACAGCAGTAAACATTACAGCAGTAAACATTACAGCAGCAAACATTACAGCAGTAAACATTACAGTAGTAAACATTACAGCAGTAAACATTACAGCAGCAAACATTACAGCAGTAAACATTACAGTAGTAAACATTACAGCAG
>JANTCA010002680.1:20529-31816 GCA_024741275.1 Chironex yamaguchii | reverse complement strand
CGTTTCATACTCTGAGGAGTGTCAGACGAAAAAAGCTTTTAAGTATGATTTTAGCACAATGTCGCAAATTTTCAAGTCGATTTTCAAGTTTTGTACCACAAAAAGATTGTTCAGATGAATAATTTGTTATTGTTTCTTTTTAGTTGTCCAAGGTGATAAATGGAATAAGAAATATGAAAGATCTTGAAAGTAGCATTAGCAAAAAGAATAGCCAACTTTCGCTCTTGAAAGTAGATGCTTCAGACCTTGAGGCTGTGAAACAAGTAAAAGGTAACATTTTGTTAGAAATAATGTTTTTGTCTTTACAAGCTTGTGAGGCCAGTGTAGAAGTGTTTGCATTTTACAATTTGCATAATTAGTGTTTCAAAGTCTGAATGAGCATTTTGTAGCCATGGTTGGTGCCAAGCATAATTTTGATGCACTCAATTTTTGTGCTTGGGTGTCTTGTTTTTGGCCGATAGCTGATATTGCAAAATTATTAATGTTGCTTTACTTTGTATCTCAAAGCTTAGAATTGTCTTACGACATTTTTAGTTCTCTGTAAATCGTTATATCTAATAGCTGTTTCAACTTTGCTATAATACAAAAAGAAAACAAAACAGAAGACATCCGAAATATTGAAGAAGGAAGAAAAAAAGAAAAGAGTGAGGGAAAGAAGAATGAATAAAGGAATGGGTTAGGATAGATGATTTTGTAACCGCAATATGAATATGTATATCTATGTATGTCTTTTAGATCGCTTTGGTGTGGATAAATTCTGCAAAGAGTTTGAGGAATCAAAGTCCAAACTGGAAGACTATTGCAACACACTCAGCCGTTGTCTTAATGATAAACGGGTTCTCATTGAAACATTACAGGGATGTGATGCTTTTTATGAAGCAGCATCAGAAGAGGCAAAGATTATTGTCAATGTAAGTATCGAGCCATGATCGACTTCGATGCTTGCACAGAGGTTTAGGGTATTTGGACCAGGGTAGGACAGAGTAAAATTGACATTCAAATTTTGTGTTTATGTCACTTATTTTAGTGGCTACTTGGCAACTATGGTCACATCTGTATGCTGTATTGTTTCATGCAATGGAAAATCCTGAGTATTTACATAAATTCAACAACAATATATACTAACACGATGTAACAGAAGCAGACATCTTTGTTGTGATTGGTCGAATAAGTGACATCTAAATTTTAAAAAGTTGACATTTTCTAATTCAAAGCATTCCACTGTAAGGTCCGAATTGAAGAGGTAGATGCCCTTGTTAAAGTACAAATAGACTAATTTAATCCATTTGGCCCAAACAAAGTACAAAAGTGTTTGACAGAGGAGGAGAAGTAAATGATAACAAGGTTAGAATATTACAATATGTTTAAGGAGGGAGGCTGGGGCTGGAATGGATCACTTAAAGGTAATTAAATTACTTGCTATCACAGAGCATGATATTTAATGGGTGACTGAAGTCAACGTCTTAAGCCTTTTAAGGTTTTTATTTTCAAAGTAATTATTAACAGTTATGCCTTTAAAGGCTCGGCAAGGATAAGCAACAGTATCTATTTGATGTTTGAACGTAATTTACCAGGTACAACCTAAACACTTTCATGAACTTGCACTCACAAAACCTTACCTTTTCAAAATTCGTTTAAGTACCTTCATATGTCAGCTCCTTCAAAAGTGAGGTGAAGAAAGTGAACTTCTTCAAATCTAGACCGAGATTGGATTTATTCGTCTTACTATTTATAGTCTGTGGACAACCGTTCAGTGAAAATTACGTCACGAGTTTGATTGAAAAAAAAGATTTCGTGGCGGAAGGTATTTGAGACAAATTTTGATTATTTCTCGTGCAAGTGGAAAGAGAAGCAACTGTCTAGAAAGCAAATTAAAAATAAATGCGAACAATGATTCAAAACTGAAATCAGCACACTGGTAGTTTATGACCCTCTCGATTGCATCATGTTCTGTTTTTTGTGGAATTGTCTATGAACTATTTTATAAAATACGAATTTTTTGAAGATTTAAATTTCACAAACTTTAGATCTTTGTTCCCTTAATTGCATTGATTTCCCTCCATACACACAAGCATTCCATCACCACCCTCTGTTTAACAGATCCAGAGAATAACAGGAACGATACTTTGTAAAAGTCCCAAAATGGGTTTTGTAATTTGATAACTTATGGCGTTACTTTTCCTTGTTGATCTATAACCTTTACTTGGTCTTATTTGGTACAGATGTAGAAAAGGCAGCCTTATTATCAGGCGATTACTCATATTTGGTGTACAGTTGAAATCCAGTGTATATGTCGTGCTCTATCGGTCGATTTGCGTTTTCGGTTGATCGCTCTACACCATTTATGGATTATTTTATACCAAACGTCAAATGAACATGGCTCGCCGATGTTCTGTCCTCCTTACTAAAATTATTATTTGATGTCCTGGTGAGTTGAAATCGCTTATTATTTAGTCAGCAGGAGAGAGAGACACTAATTAGTTAGGAGGATGTCATATGTTGTGAAATTGTTCAAATAGCTGGTTTTAGATGTTCAACGCCGGTATGTTTTAGTGTCGATGTTAACACTTGAAAGAAAGGAGCTTGCTTCCACAATTACGGTATCAAGATCTGTGTGATGTAAACCGATCTGTGTGTTGTAAACCGATCTGAGCGATGTGAACCGAACTGAGTACCGGTACAGAGTGAGCAAGGTTTTGAACAATGCATGGACATACAGTACATAGACATACATTGTCGATACCAGTTTATGGAAGTATTCTCCGATGTTACAGCTGCAATTTTTCATTCTTCTTTCTAGGCTTATAAAACATTTGGGACTAGATTATCTTCCATGAAAAAGAAATTAAATGGTAAAATTAGAAAACTCGAAGAGCGAAAGAAAAAGGAGCAAGAGCAGAAAGAAACGGAGGCAAATAAAACGGAGGGGACAACCGAATCCTCTGAATCAGAGGAAGGGACAAAAGCACTGAAAGGAAAAGAACACGAGGAAGGCAGTGACAAAGGCAATAAAGACACCACAGACAGTCTAACTACCCCAGGTACAACTACCCCAGGTACAGTGGAAACCCCGGATGAAGTAAACGTTACTCCGGTTACTGAAGAGGAAGTGGATGGAGAAAAGCAAGACATGGTTGAAGATAATACCAAAGTCGAAGATATGGAACTTGACAGTGAATCAGATGGAGAAGTAAGCTCTGGAGATGGACCCTTGTATGACCCCACATCTGCTGGGCAAGGGTTAGAGGGAATTTTAAAAGAGAAAGTTGATTTTGATGACGTTCTTGATATCAAAGTATTACCAGAGACTGAGACTGGCGTATTGGAGTCCGTAGGACATGCAAAGACTCCTCCTTTGAAGGAGGACTTAAAATTGCAAGGTTTTCCATTGATGGGTAATTTACCAGGGATGTCAGGTATGAGTGCATGATATTTTACCTGTATTTTCTGCTTCAGTTATGTCAACGATTTCGTGGTAGGATACAGTTCATTGTTTATATTTTTGCGGTTTGTATTTCGGCAATTTGGTAACGTATAATGCTTTGGTAAGAAAACCATTGGCAGCTTGATTAGAGTGAGATGGTACCAAGACGTTCTCATGGGGACAGGTTTTAGCACCACGCAGTACAGACGCTGTTAACTGTCTTGCTCTCATTGGTTGATATTATGATGCACTGTATTATTTGGAGGTGATGTGGCTTGCAAATACTCCAACCGTAGTCTATTACTGTTTGTAATATACGAATATATGAATATCTCTATAGTTATTGCTGTGTAATGGTAATTTCGTCCCTTTGCTTAAATCATACGACCTGTACGGGTATGTTTGTGTGGATCCTGGCCATTGACATTAGTTTATTTTTCACTGCTATCAAACGATTCAATTTTGATGCTCTCTGTGTTTTTTATGTAACGGATATTGGGTACAAGTGTTAACGATGTCAGTTCATTTGCTTTTGTCTCTTTTTAATGAACTGTTTTTTATTGAACAGAAAGCTCCAGTAATTGTTTTAAATATTTTTTCATAGCTTTGCAAACTGGCATGGTATCAGCTTTTCAGATGACAAAACTCACAAAATCTCCCACCTCATCACCATCCTCAGAGTTTGCGGCATCACCCGAAGGCACTCCAGAGGATCTTATTCTTCACGAGGAGGAGCATGCAGCGCTTAAGATGCCACTAAAGAAGCCTTTAATTGATTTAAAACCATTACCTGCCCATCAAACTGTGCAACCGAAGCCAGCCACTGACGTATTTCAAGAGAATCATGCTCACGGTCCCATCACTGCCGGAAAACATTCTTCTATTGTACCCAATACATTTCCGGTGATTCAAAATACACTACCTACCGACACGAACCTTCCGACACAGCGAAACTCAAAGATGGAACCAGTTGGACCTTTTGACAAAAAGGCCGCTATGGCTCCTTCTTTAGGCGGCATTGGACCCACAAAGCCAGCCTCTTCGCCGTTGTTTGCAAACCCGTTATCTGAAACTAAAGCTGGTCACATAAAGCCAGAGTTATTTTCTGATAACATATTAACTCTACCATCACCTCGTAGCTGGAGCCAGAAACTGTCTGAGATGCAACATGAAGGCCCACATAATCCCTTGGCCCATGCCAGCTATCCATCAATCCAGCCGCCCCCCGCAGCATATGTTACTCATCCACAACCTGGGAACATGTTGCCGTCAAAAATTAGTCCGCAGTCGCAGGACGAGAACATTAAAATACTAAAATCCGAAGCGTTGCTTGCAGAAGCAGAAAATGCACCTTCACCGGCACCTTCAGGGGGCTCCACCCCAACACAAGATGAGCGAACAGAAGTTCCTCTTGTTAGACCAATGGACGTTTTAACGCAGTTGATAAACAGAGCCCGGGGCATTCAAAGTACAGATAGTACCCCTGAAACACCAATTGTTCCAAATCCGCTTGATAATTTACTAGGTAGTTTGCTACCTGCACCTGGAATTAGAAATGAACTACCTCTGCCAGGTCCCACATTAAATGCAGTCCCTCCTGTAGTCTCCCCGGCTATGCATACACCGCTACCGGCAATGCCGATGGTGCCTTCGGCTTATCGACCGGAAACTCCAGCAGGAGTTTTTTCGAAGGGGTTCGATGGATTGCTCTTGAAGAATGATCCTGTTTCTGACTTCTCGGCTTCACTTGGAAGTGGTACTAACCCACACTTTCGTGATGATCTTGAGAGGAGCGATATTGGTATGAAGCGTGATGAGCTCCCAATGGTGTTTCCAAATTTTCCACCGTTTGATCAGAGGAATATCGCAAAAGGCCCAGGACCAAATGGGATATTTCTTGATGACCAGGTTGCAGTCCAACACCAAGTACCCCTGTTAGATGGAACTACACAGGCTGTCAGCACTGATTCAGTTTCTTTAAGTCCTCGAACTCAGTTCCTTCAGAGTGGCACGACTGTGGATTACGATGGGTCAAGTTCATCAGAGGAAAACACAGTCAAACACCATCGTAGTCGGAAAAGATCCTCAAGAAGTCGAGATCGATCTCCCAAACATCGTGAACGTTCACCAAAACATCGTGAACGTTCACCAAAACATAAAGATAAGACTGGCAAACATAGAGATAAGTCCCCTAAACATCGAGACAGAGAACGGTCGCATCGACATCATTCACCCCAACAGAAAGATAAATCTCCTAAGCATTCCTCCAAGCGCAGAAAACATTCGTTCTCAAAAGGGAGAGATTCGCATAGTCCTGGAAGAGATAAGCATTCGTCCTCACGAAAGCGAGAGCGGTCATCGTCATTAGACAGGAGTCGATCGTCAACCTCTGAAGATGTTTTTTACAATGATCGAAGATCACCAACACCAGAAATGGATAGCCTTCCCCTTGGAGCACCCCTCTCCCCGAGAAAAGTGAGATCCTTTGAACTTATACCGGAAGCACCAAACTTGGATTTGCGTGGATCAGCATCGACAGTGCCCTTATTTTCCCCGTCCCAGGAAGTTCTCTTGCCATCACCATCTGTCGTACCGCCACTTACACAGAGCTTTGCTCCAACTGCGCCCGGTGTTCCTCTGGTAGGACCACCTAGACCTTTCATGGTCGGAAACGATCTGAATCCTTCTTCAGCTTTGGGCGATGCAAATATGCAGCAGGTAAACACAAGCGTTGAACCGATGAAGATGTTAGGTTTACCAGGTCCGAATGTAGGAGATCTAAATGTTGCATCAGTGGGAGTTTTTCAACGACCACAAGCAGAGATGACTCTTCAGCCACCAACACACTCTCATGCTGAAACTGGGGAGACACTTGTATCTCTGCAGCCGGACCGAAGTCTACCTCCCGTCACACCACCTGTTGAAAACCGCGTAGGTCTGCCCCCAGGCTCCAGTGATTTTTACAGGGATACAGGTCATCAGTATCAAGACCGTAATGATCAACAAGTTGACAGTACCATGAAAACATTTCATTCAAATACCCCAGAGGAAGGGGGACATGTAAATTTTGATCACAAAACCGAAATCCCCTCTCAGGCAGGCGATCGAGGACTAAGGGTTCCATATCATGGAGAGGGAAGACCTGATGATTCACGTCAAGGAACCAATGAGGTTACACATGGACCACCGGGTCCACCGTGTCATGAAGGAATGTTTAATCCAATCCATCACCATATGGAACATCGGGACAGAACTCAAAGTCGACATGACAATCATATCGAGAGGCATCTTGTACCCCACAATGAATTTGTGGACAGGAAGATAAGATTTCCGTTAAATCCATCGACTAGAGCACGGCCACCTTTTGTTGAGCGATTCGGAGGCCAGTTCCCACGCCAGAGAGGATTTGAACCAAATTTTAATAGGCAGGGTGATCATTTTGAGCCGTCGTTTCAACACATGGACCAGTTTCAACCTCAACAGCAATGGCGTGGTGCTTACAGAAAACCATCGATTCAACGTTTTCCTGGACAGGGTTTTCCTCCTCGAGGCCCACGATTTGTACCACATCGATTCGATCGCCCACCATTTCCACAGAGACCGCCTGGGTCTTTTGCGCCCCGTGGTCCAATATTCTAATTTTAGCTGTTTATTAAAAGGTGAAGCCTTGCTTTTCCTAAGTTCCGATTAAGCTTATTGAATGAAAATGATCGTCGGAACTTTCGGAAAGACCGGCAATCTTTAGAATTTTATTTAGAGGAGTAAAAGAAACCTTTATCGACAAAAGTGTTAAGTGTAGATAGTAACTGGGAATTTGACTCCCCAAGCCCTCGGCAATTTACAGGATTAGGAGAGGTTTGAACAATGTCAAGGGAAATTCATTTGTGATGGGATGCAGTTGGCATTAGGATGTATTCGGAAACTGCTGTTTTCTTTTTGTTGTGAAACAGAAGTAAGTCAGGGTTTATTGCGGTAGGTAACACCCCAATAATCTGCGTTGTTAAATGTAAGGAAGGTTGATAGTTAAAAATGTGGCTCAGTGACATCGTTGGAGTGGATGTCGTTGAAAAGGTTGTTGTTTAAGGGTCGTTTAAGGTAACCACCATTTCACCAATATTAAGAAGGAACAACCTAATTGATTGTATTTTACTTGGATGGGTCTCCGCTCATAAGAGTATCGAGTGTCAGTTAAAGTTCTGGTTGTTGTCGTATGGTTTGCTAATATCCGACTATGTTTAGTTATGCTTTAGGAAGCGATACTGTTACTCATCCGTTTTAAATATTTTGCTCGATTTATAAACGAACTAATGTGCTCTACGCTTGAAGAGGTTTCCATTTGAATGATGCACGTCAGCGGTATATAAGACCAGGCCATAAGCAAGTGTGGTATTTTTACATAGGGTCACAACTTGTTGCGCATGTTCTTTATTCGAGTAAAAACTCCATAAGGTGTCCGCTTTTTATTTTACAGACCGGCCGCTGTCAGCCTTAGGAAAGAAATTATTGATACTGTTTTTAATTTGAGGGCATTCCAGCTCATCACTCGAGACCCTAGCATGTTATTTTAATATTCACTAGAATGAGACGTCTAGTGAGGTTCAGTTTGTATTCTTAATTTATGTCATCTCAGTGAGTTGTTTTGAGCCAATGTTCGTTGGAGGTATAAACCCTGCTTATGAATGTTTGCTGATAATGTGTTTGTTTGTAGTTGTATCATAGACCATGGATTTTATTATTTTGTTTGCCGAGCGACCATCTTTCTAGTTGGCGGGTTTTATGTTTGTCTTTCACATATTAAGTGATGTGTTGGCATTTCGGGTATCCTGTTTTTAGTATGGTAAATACATAGTGGTGTTTGGAAGACCCTGTACTTGTACTACTGAATCAGTCAGTCAGATTCTAATACGTCATACACAGTAACTTGGTTTAATCTCGTCGTATTTTCTTACAGAGGTCCTCTATAGATATCAAAAGAGCAGATTTGTGTTTGAAAATGGACGCGTAATATTGTCAGTTATTTATGTTAGATAGTGAATATGTGTCTCATTTTGCGGTGAACTCTGTCCTTTGCCAGGATTAGGAAATACCGCTTGTTTGGGTTTGAATTTTGCTGAATCTGTGGGACTGCAGTCTCAATTTATTTCCTGCCAGAGGATCAGCCGGCTCCAGAGCCAGACTAAATTTAATGTCATGTTTTACACCTGTAATATGGTACAAGAGCTAAATGTGTGTATGATAGACTACTCAGCTTAAACTGTGTCAATACCTCTTGCACTAATAGTCAATACTTGCTCCTCGACTGTTATTGCCCAAACTTGAAGATGATCCATACAGTGCTTTATGCTTGATACAGGTCCTACATTGCCATTATCGCCTCTGCTTTTTTAGGATATTCTTGCGATTCAGTGCGACTTGTCTTGAAATGTGAAGGTCGGAAATGGTTGCTTTTTCAGGCAAAAGAACATAGTAGTTTAGAGGCTTAGTGCTTCTTGCCATCACCTTGGAGGACGTTTTCAAGGTGACAGCAGACTTTGCAAGTGATTTGTAAATTGGTTCGAAGCCGTTGTACCTAATGGACTTGAATCAGAGTCCATTTACATTAAGATCACTTCTATAGTCAAGAAAATTGGGAACGGCCTCAATTAAACTGTAGGTCATCAGGAATGGTCACCTGAAGGAGAACTAAGATCGTATTACTTGGATTAAGTACAAAGAATTCGGTGGGCTGCAAATAATGTTGCCAATAGTACACTGCAAACATAGCAAGATTAATAAACCAAAGGGAGTTATCTGTAATCATAAAACCCAACGTAAATTAAATAACCTTAAGTTGAAAATTTCTACAGCTTTTTATTTGAATATTTTCAAAAGAAAGTAATTTTTATTACTCTTGAGACTGGTGGTTATTTCCTTATTTACATATTTGGCAGCACTGTCTTGCGATACTCGCCTTCACTGCATTATATTGCGTGTTCCAAGGTATATTGGCGTCTTGTAGAATGTCAACTTTCCCACTGAAGAGGACTTGCGTTGCGCCGTCTGGTATGATATTCATCTCCAGGAATGCAGATCGGCACATTTCTAATCACCAGACTCGGCAGGAATTATCGAGGAAGATATTCGGCTTGCGTGTAACAGTATAAAAGGGTGCATCAAAAACATTTGCGGTTATTAAGTTATTTTCATGACTGAAACAGCAGTTATTAGTAAAAGCGTGGACATGTGATTTTATATTGAGTTCGATGTAGTTCCATGTCGGTACGTTGCTTCCCGTTAAAATTAAATATTTTAGTATTCGAAATATGTGCTTTTATCACGAAAAGGTATAATTCTTAACTGAGGCGGTGAAGGGTTGCTGTTTTGTTTTAAGTGTAGATATTTTTCTGAAATATAGCCTGTAGAAATACAGAACATGTTGCTCTTTCACGTGCATTTTTTAAGAGCCCCTTCCATCTGCCAGTTGAATTGGTATACTTTTATTTACTATTGTACTTTTATTCGATCACACTCCTCTTCCCTAATTCGGCCGTACGTTTAATTGTTCACTACCCCGTACTCACCCAAATGCTTATATATTTATTCACTCAAGATTTATACTGTCACTCATGCACGCACTTTCCCATCACTCAAGTCACCCACTTGTTCCCGCCCCCTCTCCCCACACGTACTCCATTTGCACTGATAAAGGATTAGATCACATCATAGGGAATCGCAGTGTGCACACCCATACCCTCACTTATCCATTGATAAGCCTTATCCATTCGCTCATATGCACACGCTCCCAGTTAAATTAGAGCAGCATACAGACGTGCGACGTATACACTCGTCTGTTTATTCCAATCTTATCATTTGCTTTTACTTACCAATGCGTAAGCCACTCAAAATGCACTTATCCTTTCACTGATCTTGTTATGCCATGTCTTTTTTCTCGAAGACCTTGTGGTAAATACGTGATTTTTCGGACTTTTTAACGACTGCCATTTCATTTTCATTATTTTAAGTTCGCTAGGGTCGATATCGCCCCCACGCCGTCCGCCAACAGGAATTACCACTGAAATGGCTAAGCGTTCCCTAAAATGCAATGTTTATTACCATATATTGCTGTTTCTTAAACTCCTGGATAAAACTTACCGTGTTATAACCGGACGTTGTATACATCAGGTTCTCAAGTGCTTGGAAAGATATAAGCAAGAAGTCTGTATTTTGCGATCAGGCGCTACCAGTGTAAATGTAGTTAGAGATGTTCAAGTCGGTAACCTACTTTTACTGAAGCGTTTTGCCCAATAATAAGTGCAGCTGTCTTAAAATACTGAAGGAAGACGAAAATTCTCTGCGGTGTCCTCTGTCCTAGCTTTCAACTGTATTTGTAGGGTATAGAAAGTAATTTAATGACGGAATTCTTCTGTAAGCAATGCTCCCCGGTTTTAACTGTATGCTTTTGTCGTTTTGTATGTTATAAATTGTAAATAGTAGAGGAGGTTAGTAAGTGAAATATAGAAGATTACCACTAGATATTTTTGTTGTCTTACTTTTCTCGCATATGTATGCTGAACAATAACCATGAAACCGCGTAGTAAACCCACGTTAAACTGTGTCCTGCAATTAACTTTCTAGTTTCATCGCATCATCCTTATCAATCATCACGATTGGTAAAAACAAGACACCATCAACTATCAGTCATCATTATTAATCGTCATCATGAATCATCTTTAGTAATCTGATTATCGTCATCATCAAGCATCATTAGATGATGAATTATCGTCGGTTGGCCATCTTCAATCACAAGTCATCATCACGAGTCATCATCATGAATCATCTTTATTAATCTTCATTAATTATAACTGATTATCGTCATCATCAAGC
>JANTCA010002680.1:3714-20429 GCA_024741275.1 Chironex yamaguchii | reverse complement strand
CAAGTCATCATCATGAATCATCTTTATTAATCTTCATTAATTGTCACTGATTATCGTCATCATCAAGCATCATTAGAATTATCATCATCATCGATCGTCAGTCGTACCACCGTCATCCTTATTATCAATCATTAAAATTTTCAATCATCATCACCATTAGTTTTTATCCTCAATTGAGGAAATTGCGCTTCCTGTGGTCGTTCTTAGGTCCTGTTTACTAAGCTCAGTGCCTAATAAGAACATCCGGATGGTTAGTTTGCGCTAAGTGATAGATTTTTCGCTGGAGGAAGAGGGTTGGTTTTTATTTGTCAACTCCTTCACAAAAGAAGCTTTTACGAATATATTTTTGGGGTTTTGAAAATCCATTGAATTTCATCATTATTATAATTGTCATTACCAACAATTACTATAAGCATCATTATAATACTTATAATATCCATTGACAACCTGGATAATGACCATTATCATTAAAAATTATCAACATAATCGTTATTACTATGATTATGGCCATGCAGCACAAGCCTCGGTCACAATAGTAGCATCTTGGGTTATCGTTGTCAATGGTAACAACAACAGCTGCAACCGAGTTTTCAAAACTGCAACAACCACATGAGCCTTATTGCATAATGGCGGAATTTACAGTTGTGAAACACAATTTGTTGCTTTTAATTTACCACAAGTATGTTACAAATTTAGAATTGAAATGGCTTATTCCAGGATGACAGTATTTTTTTAGCCATATTTTTAGAATTGTACGATCACACTGTAAGTAACCTCTTTATGATAAAGTTTATTGCTGACTTATAAAGTTATAGTAATGAACACTTCAGATGTCGAATCTGAATACTGATCTTAACAACGTGAGAATAATTTTTGTCTGGTCGATGCAAATTCCTCATTTAACGTGCAGGTCCTCCTAGACAACGGTCAATATTATATAGACGGTAGTTCCAGGACCGTGCATAGTCTAATATTGTGAGTGCTTTTTCCAGAATTTTGTGTTATTGACAAACATTTAGGATGACCATCGTTGTAGCTCTGAATGGTACCATTAATTAGTTGTTTTTTAGCATTATAACTACACCTGCTTATTGCGGATAATAACTGTGACGTAGCTTAAAAGCTTCATGTATCAGTGTACCCTAGACTTGTGCTAAAGATCCCACCATGTCAGGTAGTCCTAACTGGTTTTACACTAGTTACACCTTGATTGTATAGAGATGCATGCAAGTGACTAAGATAGCAGTAGAGGTATGGTAAACAATTACTGAGTATGATAAGCATTTATGTCACTCTAGGATACTAGTATGAATGATATGTTTGAAGGCTAACCACATGACACAACTAGAATGATTTAAGTTGGAAAATGTGAAAACCAAGTCCAAGATAAGATTGGAGATAGGAAAAGCAATGCTCAACACAGCAAAGATGGTGGAAGTTATGTCAGAAATGAGGCATTGTAACTTACATGTATGTAGCATTAATGAATGCAGACAAAAAAGATAAGATTTACTGTGAACCAGCAATGCCCCTAAAGCATGGCTGTTATGAAAGATGTTTTCTTTTATTTAGGTTTCTTTTTACCACTGATTTGCTGTTGCAAATAACAGTGCTCTCAGACCTTTAAAATTTGCCTTTTTAAAGAACCTTTTTGTGACAAATTCGTTCATCTCTCGAAAATGACAGCAAACCCAAGCAGATGTGGTTCACATTTCACATTAAGAAATTGAAGGATTCAGCAATAACAGCAGCCTCTCAAGCAATATAAGGTGGTACATTACCAGTTTTTCAGCAAGACAATGACATTATCAACCACATACTGGCTGTTGTATTTTAAGTTAGCTATAATGTACAAAATCAAAACCAGACATGACTGGAACCAAATGCAACACCAGTATTTATACAGGAGATGCTGCATTCCATGCATAGTAAGATAGGCTCAAAATAGTAATTTTATATTTTTTGACATATAGTTAGTTACTAAATTGGCCAATGAGGAAAACACCTCTTAACACGAAATCTAAATATTCTTGATCTTTGTGACATAAAGGGAGAGCACAAGAAGAATGAAGAAGACAATAGCATTCATGAGGAGCCATAACAATTACAACACAAAGAAGCAAGAGAAAATGGTATTGATTTTGAGTGGAAGATGTAGAAATAAGATCAGGATAAGTACTTGTATGGTCAAGTGATTACCATAAAAAACCACATATAGGCCACATATTTTTTAAAATTTTGTTTGCAAAATTGAACTGCAGACTATGTGCAGAAAGTCGCCTTTTTGAAGAGTGTGGCCTATGTGCAGAGTGCATCATTTCTCAGGGAAAATGTACCGGTAAGCCCTGTCATATAACATGTTTATTCAGGTGTCAACACTAGAGAAGAAGCCAGGGTTAGAGTGATCATTGTAATAAAGAGTTCATCAAACTGTGAAACTGGAAAACATCAGCTGTGACTGTTGTTGATAAAAGACATTTAACCAGCAAAGCAAATGGCATTTGCTTAGATTCATTGATGCATGTGAGCAGGTACAAGCATCTGTATACTAGAGGCTAAATACAAATTTACTTTTTATAGTTATCAACAGCAGCTGCACAAAAAATTGAAATGTTGTAATACCTATGATGTTGTATAGTAGCAATTATGATATCTCGTATCATATGCTCATTGAAAGTATCAAGATCAGTGGTTGTCTGTTTGGCTGGTAAATTTCAATTTAAAACAAATTTGAAAGGGGTGCAGATATTTTTTTGTTCAATATTGTATGCCCTAAATTGCCTCCTGTAAGAGTTTACATTTTGTGCTTGGACCATGGCAGTGTAAAGCCTTAGGTTGGTTCAGACCTTAACTTCTGTTTGATTTTGGTTACATAAAATCTAAATTTCATGTTTCAAAGTAGTTACTGTTTGAAGTAAATTGTTGTTTTTATTGTGTGTCTGTATTTGGCTTCCCATAAGATATTGAACTAAGCTACAGTATCTTCCATTGAAAAACTTAACTTATTGATTCTTCTAATTCTGAATAAATGAATGGAAGAAGCACTGTAACCAGCACAAGTGTTGTTTGTAAGAGAGAACTCTTACATTAGTCAAGAACATTGAACCTGCTGTATGGTTAGCCTCTAACAAACGTCTGTCTCAAAGCAATTTGTCTTTATACTGTATTGAATCCACCAAATGTCTTAAACATGACCTTTCATCATTGAGAGCTGACACCATTAATTATATGACTGCACCATATTCTTTGCATTTATTTGGCTTCTCTACTCCTCCATTCAAACAACTGCACTGCCAGTCATTTTTCGAATCAGTTATTATTTTGCATTGAACGTTTAAAAGCAAGCACTCAGGCTTAAAACTCTATGACGGTAGCCCTGCCTTCTCTGTTGTCAACAGTTGACATTATTTTGGAACACTACATAACTCCCAGTTTTCAGATTGAATTATAATCAATGTCTTCTAGTATCCAGCTTGGCTTAAAGTTAAAATAGTTTTATCTGGAAAAGAAGATGGAAATTGAGCTGCTCGATGCCAATTTAATGTTGATGAAAAATGTGTAAAAAGATGGAGAGGTCAAGAGGAAATGTTTTAAAAATGGAAGAGGGTAGTTCAACATGGCAAAGCAAAGTATCCTGAAATTGAGTCAACAAGTCAACAGCAATGTTGCATTCAGTTTCAAACACCCAGCTTTTTATAAGGCAAAATGCTTTCCAAAACACCTTGGAATGCTTCTCTGCATTGTTGCCAAAGATTCATGACATAACGAGAAGAAAAACAACTCTTGACCCGAGGAGCATAAAGTAAAGGTAGTCAGTTTTCACTGCCATATAGTAAAAGGGAGAAAGATGCACAAATTTCCCTTGTTGATGATTGGGAATGCAGATCAGATGCCTTTATCATTTGACATTGTTGACTAAAAAGGTGCAAGTTCTGTGGCTGTCATCATCACTGGTCACAAAAAGGACTGATTCAGTGTTATGCTATCTTGCCTTGGTGATCATACAAAGTTGACGACTTATCTAATTTTTAAGAGAAGAACAATGCGGAAGAAAATTTTTCACGTGGGATTCATGTTCACTGCCAGCTCAATGATGGATGGACAAGGCATTGGTGATAGATTGGATAAAGACTGATGTGGAAAAAGTTGGTGGCCTCTTTAACAGGCAAACATTATTGGTTTGAGATTCATTTAGGGTGTATCTCTCCCAAACCGTGAAGAAAAGTTATGAGAGACAGTCCCTGGTGGCCTTACAATCATCCTACAACTGCTGGATGTCTGTTTAAGCAAGCCACCCAAAGATTACCTTCAAGAGACTTTGTTAAAATGGATGTCTAATGGAGATCACCAGTTCACCCCTACAGGCAGAAGGAAGAGGACCCCCATGGAGCTTATCTGCTAACGGATATTTGAGGCCTGGTACAAAATACCACAAAAGACTTTTGTGCATTTGTTTTTGAAAGGTGGTATAACAAATGAGGATGACCCTTTATGGTTAGATGAGGAGGGGAAGAATACTGAAGACCAGGATGATGTTGTTGTTGATGATGACGATGGGACCAGTGGTGGACACTTTACTGATTATGGGGGGGGGGGGCAAAGATTCAGGTGGGGTAAATTGTCAGTTTTATAAGAAACCAAGACTTTCTCAGTGCCAACAATTTCTTCATCTCTGATAAAATTTTGTGTTGAATTTCCTAGAGAGCAGAAGTTTATTAATACTAAAAGATGATGGTCAAATTTTGTGTACATATTTTAACAACCAATTTTTGTAAAATATTTCACAAATAGAGGAAGTAATGCAAGTTGTTTTAGCTTTTTTGTAGAAATAGACACAGCATATAGTAGAAGTTCCTTTATTGAGGCTAAGATCTGCGAATTTCTTATTGTTTGGCTTGAGTACTGAAAGTTTATTAATCAATGTAGATCTCCCTGCTAAGGATTTTGAGTATTCATATATGGTCTCTAGTTAAGGACGTTTCATTACTGAGCCTAAAAGTGCATGTAAAAACAATGCATGAATGGGCCAAGATTTGGTTCAAGTTTACTTATGAAGTTGTTAGTTTTGTTTGGAGTGATTTTATAGGAAATATCAGGTATTTTAAGCCACTTTAAAGGTTTGCCAGCTTGAGTGTTAACTACAGATCCCAGCCAAGGACAAGTTGACATGTGAATGCAACATATATCCTGATCGCTTTCTGGATCCTTTCTATCTTGAAAGGTGGTAAATATTTTGCTTGATCGTCACAATGAATGAATTTTGTTGCCCCAGGCTTTTCTGGGATTTTTGCTTTTGTCAATCAAAACAGTCACAACAGGAGCTGGACAGACGCTTTTGCAATACAACATTCTTGTACTGGCAGCAATGGATTCTTTGGATGCCAGCAAAGAAACCAATCTTGATCACAGGACCGGTTTGCCTTTTACAGAGAATTTGCGCAATGCACTGCTGTCGATAGGCAGACACTCAAGCCTGAATTTCAGTGAGCCAAAAAAGTCATTGAATCTGGAAAGGCGATGCATTTGGAATTTTATCCAAATTTAACTAAACTTCTACAGATATCAAAAACAATCTCTGTAGGCACTGCCACCATAGGAAGGAGCTTCAGT
Source organism: Chironex yamaguchii (assembly GCA_024741275.1). Classification (NCBI taxonomy): domain Eukaryota; kingdom Metazoa; phylum Cnidaria; class Cubozoa; order Chirodropida; family Chirodropidae; genus Chironex; species Chironex yamaguchii. Next base: position 14,819 of record JANTCA010002680.1, on the reverse strand, counting down.
GCAATGAATCGAATTTTATCCCATGCTCGGACTTGGTAATATTCATCTAGACATAGCAACTTCATGCTTCTTCCGATGATCAAAGATATCCTCAAATCTCCTGATTAAGATGATGTTCTAAACCAATGGGCTCAGCTAAAGAAAAAATGGTTCCTTTCTCTTAACTTGAGCGAGTATACTACGTGAACCCAAATTTTGTGGCTTAAGAGAAGGAACTATTTCACTGCTACTATAACTGATATTTGTTCCGTTAATGTTGGTGTTCTTAAATACTGTAATTCATTGCATATAAGGCATAATTATTGTTTTGTTTGATTAGAAGAATACATAAATTTTTGTAGAAAGCAAAAATGATGACATGTGAAGTTATTCTGGCTCTTTTGTAACTGGACTGAAACTTTTAATCTGAAATTATTTGGGGGCAATGACCGCCCCCCTCGTCCCCCAAGTGTCCGCCACTGGATGCGACCTGTTTTAACATGATAAGAATTGACCAAAGAGGAATGGGAAGGCCTCTTTGGTCAGTCAGACGATGAACAATTTCAAGGATTTCAATAGCCACAATGACTTAAATTTTATGTTTGCGGACCTGTTTACGAAGGAATAACGAATGTACACTTTTTGTTTGAAATCTCATTTTTGCTTTCATTGGACCTATCCAACCACTGTGTAAGATCGGTTTAAATGATGCAGAACTTAATTTAATTGAAAAAAGTCAAAAATATTACTTTTAAATTTTGGATTCCTTAAATTAGGGGTGTAGCCTGTATGTAGGAGCAGCTTATAAGTGGGTGTTTATGGTATCTTTTATCACAAATAATCATCCACATCTGCTTATATAAGAACATAAATCAAAAGAAGTACCAGCATATCAATACCGTTTTATTTAACAAGGGTGAACATTCACCATTCAGTACTTCCAGAATGCTAATTTTCTGCTACTGGAGAGAATACTGCTCCAGAATTTACAGTCGCAAAGACATGTCACAGCCAAGAACCCCCAAACTACTGTCAAAACTACAGAGCAATTAGTCATCCTACCACAGTGATTTTGAAGGTCTGAAAAGACTAAAGCCTCAAATTGCTCAGATTATTGCTAATGAACAAACAGGGTTGAGCACCTATGACAAATATTTAACTTGATGTTACTATGTTAGAAATATCAGCAGCAATAACAACATATGACCACACAACAATTTATTTTCAAATAACCTTTTGGTAAGGTTTAAAATTAGACTTTGTGGGCAAACATCAGCCTATTTAACTTCAATGTCAACCACATCAGGCTAATATGGAACCTCAACTAAATGTAGTGTTTTCCAAAAGGAAAATCATTTGCATGATTAGAGTGAAAAATGTTGTCTGTTCTCACCAACTCTTCTCAACATCTTCCTTATGAGAATTTTGACTGATGCTTTTAAAGGTAATGAAAGCTGAATGAAAATTATAAGAAGAATATTGTTAAAAGCTACATTTGTCTGACGATATACTTAACTGGTGAAGAACAGGAGATCGCCAATCTATCAGAGCATCTTGAGGAAACCTCTATATATTTCTGCTGGGAGATCAGTGCAAAGAAAGCTAAGCTTGTGGCAAACAACACAAATGGCTTGGAATTAAACTTCTCAATCAATGAACACAAAGCAGACCATAACCTGAAATATTTTGGTACAACTGTAGAATTTTATGTATCAAGACCCAAGTTTCTAACCAGCATAACATACTCGTGCTGGAAGCTATATGACAGGATAAAACATTTCACCAGTATCTAAAGTCAGATGTATGTGCACATTTGTAAAAACTGGACATGAAGGACACCGGCTCTAGGGAATGGGAGCATCATGAGAAAATGTTAATCCTATCCTACAAAGACCATGTCAACAATCCTAAAGTGAAAAGCTGAATACAACCTACAACTGACCCATATGAAGACCTAGTCACCACAGTGAAGAAATGAAGAAAAAGGTGGTACAGTGGGATTCAAGTAAAGTGCTCTAACAGCTAGACCAAAGTAACAAAATACTGTCAGGAACAGTTGAAGGAGTCAGAAAAGAGGACACCAGAAAAAGAAATTGGGAGAAAAGATGAATGGACTGGCCATTCTCTGAGCAAGTATCATAGAACACATGAAAACTGTGAAATGAATGAGCCTGCAACAGATGGGAGGTGCTGTTACATACTCTTGCTATCACTGATTTTTAAGTGAATTTTGTATCCTGATACCCTTTGTAGTTTGTTATATTGTCATAGTGTTTGGTTCTATGCTCTGGGAGAAAATGTTATCTCTATAGGCACTCACCATGGCCCAAGAAAAAGAGTAAATATGTTTGGTAAAAACCACTTGATCCAAAAACCAAATATGTAGTTTCATGTAAGCAAAACAGTGTTTACATCCCTTTTTATTCCAAATAGTAAACCCTTAATTACTGTATTGTAGAACAAGGTGAATACAATATAGTTAAATCCATTGGCTTTGACCACAGCAAATGGCTGCAGAAAAAGATCTTTTTGCAGTATGTTCCTTGTAACTATAAAGTCCTAAAAATGCACTGAATGCAGTTTTGTTAGCATAGAGTAAAATTACTAAAATTTCCATTTCATTTTTTTACAGATGTGTAGACTGTGGACTAGAATTCTCACCAGGAAGATACTTTCAACAAAACGTTGGTTAAGAACACTTACAGCAATCACTTCAATACCTAACAGAGAAATATCAATAAACAAAAGGTACTTCCAAAGGGACGTAGAAGTAAGTTTCCTATTGCTATTTGGTAATTAGGTTTGGAGTCGTTGGAGTGTAGGCATGATTTAATGATGAAGTATATCAAACTGCATAGCACATACCCATTTTCTGTGGTGTCTCCAAATGCATATTAATCTTCTTCATTGTTATTGAAATATTGTCATCACAACCATAATATTTATTTCATCTTCATCCAAAGCGTGAACAAATTTTTTATCATTGTCATGGTTTTTGTGGAGATGTACAGAAACTTCATGAAAGAATTTCATGAAAAGTACTAAGAACATCATTGGCATGCACTTTGTCTGTTTGCACTCAATGCTATGTCAATACCACTTCAACTATCATTTTTTCTTTCCAATGAAAGTCAACTTCCTGACAAAACTATTCACGTTGGCTCAAATTATTTTTGAGAGGAATTATTCACTTTGAGACAAATACCAACTAGATGTTAGGGCCCTTACTGCCCTGTTAAATATTGGTTTGACTTAAATGTTATCACTTTATGCAAGTGTGCAATCATGGAAATGGAGGCATCATTTAAATAGAATTTAGGCCTAAGTATAACATGAGATTGTTTTGGATATGATCCTCATTAGCCATTAACAACTATAAATAAGTCTATTGAGAAGTAATGTTGCCTGACAATTTAGTCATCAATTTAAAATATTGAATTAAGCTCAAGCTTTAATATCATGGGTTTGCCCATTGCTTCACTTTTTCATTTTGAAGTAGAAAGTATCCCTCCAATTTCATAGCAACTTCAAAACTGAAGGCAATCAAACTGGAATAATATTGCTGATACAATATCTCCTCAATATTTTGGATATCATGCCTACCATAAATAACAAAGTAAAATATTACTTCAAAAGATGTATCATTGATCTGGAGGAAAGAGAAGACTGCAATTATTTCTTATGACAGCAAACTGAGTAGGCCAGCCTAACACCAGCATTTCTTCTGTGCACGGGATTCCAATCTTAATTTTCCTTTTTTTCATATGTGCCAATAACATAAATATGTCTTTCAGATCACAACAAATCTGAACATGATTTGTTTCAAGGTACTCCCTATGATAACCGTGAGAGACTACCAACCCTTCTTACTGTATATCAATAATCAATCTCCGATTAACTTCGTGGTGAACTTGTACTTTAGTTGCCCTTCAAATTTTGACTTGAAGGGGTTATGTCATATATAAATCAACTCCACTGCCCCTGAGGCACATGGTCTAGCCTGGAAACTTTAAAATGCAAGGAAAGGGTGGGAACGGAGGTGAGGTTTAGGGTTAGGGCCTATTTAGACTATGTTTGTGATCTATATCATGCAAACACGTAGCTGGAGATATCGGCTGGCGTAGGCAAACTTGAGCAAGAATGATATGTTGGGGTGGGGGCAGATTTTTTATAAATGAAAACAGCTGCATTACAGTAAATGAAGATTTTATTTTCATTAATCATGCAATCAAAGCAGCTATGAGTTAAGAACAGAACACATTAATGCAAAAATGTTAGAGCGTCCTTTTCTGATTTTTGTTTTGATGCATCAGTTATTCAAACTTTCTGGGTTATCTCTAGATTGAGCAGGGTGCTCTTTGTTTTAGGCTGTTGTGAAGCAGGACCAAATACAAGTTGCTGTGAAGAAATTCACAGTTTGGTTCAACTCTAGCCACAGAATGGGAAGGGGATCTACCAACAGTGAAACTGTGAGAGCACGCTAAGAGAATTTTTTTGGTGTTTAAAAAATATCTCTGAAAATTGCTGGGTCTGCTGAGATGAAAAACAGGACCTTTGTAGGGATATGCATTGGATAAGTCACCTATGCATTCTACTTGTTTATTCCCAAGAATAGAAATTGACAGAGGATCATCATCTTGTTGAAGGCTAAGTCTAATAAGTAATTGAGAAATTAATATAGCAGTTGTAACTGTCGTTGACTTGATTTTATTTGTAAAAAAATAAAAAAATGAAAGCAAACATTTCACTAGGGTCCCTATCATTCCTAGAAACCTCTATTGCCAAGAACAAAGCATGTTAATGGGCCTGCAAAAATTCTAGGAATTTAGCACTTCTAAAGGATATGTCACCAATGTTAAAACACATTATTGTGGTCATGATTTATAATCATAATCATAAGTATTTGAATAATGAAGACATTTCCTCTAAAGGAATCATGTAAAGTGTCTTATCAACAATGATACATTGATAGTAAATAGAAGAAAATTAATCAGTACCACTATTAATATTTAATTCTATTTTCACGTACACCAAAGAAAAATATGCACAGAGAAAATAGAAAAGAAGCTAGCAATTATTGGTCCTCAGCACAACAGCTCTCATTTTTATCAACTTTAATTTTAAGTTTTGGAGCATGATAAGAGTGACTCCGATGAGCCTTTATCAGACATTCATCGAAGGAATTTTCGTCTTTTGACAAGACTTCAAATGAACTATTGCTGACATGTTTAGATTTTCCCATATGAAATTCTTGTTCCAGGAATATTTTCCCTTTTTTATCTTGCTCACATAGTAACTCTGGTCTGTTTTCACTCTGGTTATTGTTCATATCATCTCCAACATAAGAGTTACTTTGCTCAACCACATGAATATGGCCATTGGACAAGTCAGCATCTTCATGTAGATGGTGAAGTTCTTCCTGGTCCATTGAATCATGTGAATACCCATCCATATCTTCAGAATCAGAAATCCCACAGGCACTTGCACCATCATGTTCCCTCCACACATAAATTTGCTGCTGCTGTTGACGTTTTTCTCTTTTTGCTAGTTTCAGTTGACGGCATGATATTCCCTGATGCTCAGCAGCAACTCTAAAATAATGAAATATCATGACTTGGCCAACTTTTTCAAAAATATGCGAGATCTAGCCATTTCTTACAAAATAATGTAACTTTAAGTAGCCATCTCCAAAATTGTTGTAAAATTGTCATAACCTCTAAGTATTTGTGCAAATATATTAAATCATTTTGCCTGAAGGCTCAGTTTAAAAACTTATACTGTATTGGAGTTAGCAGATGTAGTACTATCAGCTTTATTACACTAGAAGTAACATTAGCATTTTAACTCATGACTTGTAGAAGGAAGATTGATAACTTACTTTAACTTTGCTTGATGTCTCCTTGTTGTAATCAATGTTTGTATCCTCATGTTCAATCTTTTTTGGTTTCGGCTTGTTTTCTGGATGCCAAACATTTCTAACAACTACAACAAAGAGTGGATTATGTATAACTGAATTGTAGGTAATATTAGAAAATGAAAATGATGTTTCATGATCAATGTGAGCACCTGTCATTAAAAGATGGACTAGATATAACATCAACCTTAAACATTGCTAACTTATAGCACAATCGTACAGTTTTACTGTGCACGTTACAGTATACACCCTCACTCACCATTGGACTAATTTCGCACAACAGCAATCTCCACTCAATATTATACAGACTTGTCAACCTCTGGGGCACCAAAATATGGACATTGATGTCTTGTGTGCAAATAATCTGGAGAGTTTACCTAAACCTGGAAATTTGGTTAAAAATTGAAAGATTTTGTCCATATCAATAAATAATCTTTCATAAAAATTATAGTCCATAGTTGCTTTCTTAGCAGTTTTAAATAGTTGATCATCTCTTTTCCATTTGTAACCTGGACGACAGATTATTGAAATAAGGATTGCTAAAATGCTTTGAGATCTCTAATTTTTCAACAGTAAATAGCATTGTGTTTTCAAAACCAAGATCGCTGATCAAGAGAATATTATTTATGCTCATGAGAGATGAAATTGCACACAATTATTTTGAAAAACGAAATTTTCAAAACGCTTGTGGTATGAACACTAAACTGTGTGGGCAGAAGGTGAATGCCAAAACAGTGCGACACACGGCAAAACTGTGATAGTTTTTAGGTCTGTATTATAACTCATTAATGGCATACACAGTAAATAACATACCTTATTGACCGACCCCATCCTTTTAAGACGAACTTCACGCACCTCAGCGGATTTCATCATCAGGTCATTATCTTCAATTTCCTCGTCAATAGCATCCTATAAAGCAAAACGTTGCATAGAAAGTGCATTACAAATAGCTGGCACAGTGCCATGCACCAAATGTATGTACTGTTTGTGTTGCCAAGTTGTTCGGCTCTCTGAGTTGATGCTGATAATAATGCAATTATTTGGGGTCAAGCTGCTGCTGTTTAGTCAGTCCCTCGGTGATTTAGTTTGATTGGTGATTGGGCAGGGCAAGTAGAGCAGCAAGGGGTATGGAGAACTCGTGTCAGAGCAGAGAAAAATCTGTATTACTTTGAGGGTGAGATGGTTGGGTACGTTCATCCTTTTTTATTCCCAGATAAAGACTTTAAAAATCGATACATTTTAGAGGTGGTGTTTCAGAAGGATGCTCATGAGTCTCCTGGACCAAGATAACGACTTTACTTTACCCATGTACTTTACATGACTGTATAATATTCATAAAGAAACTACAGTTTCCTCTCAACAAAGGATGTTGTAGTTTTGAGGAAATCTAATTTGACGCAAGGGAGACCTAAGATAGTGACCAGAATAAAGTGCAGTGAGACTTGTGACATCATCGTTAAAAGCCATCAACGAGAGGGCTGGAACGGGTTTAACGGAACCAATCGGTGCTGTGAATAGAGAGATGGCCACATTGTAACGGCCACAACGTATAATTAACCATACATGAAAAAAAGAATAAACCATGATCTTGTGATTTCCGGATAAGATAATGGTGTAATGTCCACTTATTGTATTTCATGGGCGTTATGACTTGACAGTGCTGATCATAGAACGAGCACGTAGCTGACGACTTCCACTTGTCGACTCATTGATACATTAATTCGTTCGTTCATTCACTCATTCCTTCCTTCCTTCATTCATTCATACATACAATTATGTATTTATTTATCTGTACGTTCGTTCGTTTGTTCTTTGTTTCTTTCTTTCTTTGTTTGTTTGTGTATTCATTGAACGTCTAATTCGTGTTCCCGGACAAAGCCTCGAATATGCCGACACCACTCCTTGCGATGCTGTGGTTCCCAGTTCTCCTGTCGGGCACCCAATGGAGAATACTATCTCATATATTTAACGTGATGCCCGTCTACATCTCCCTTTACCTAATATCCCGTTTGTTATTTAATACGAATTACTGTCCTTCTATTTAATGACTTTTAGGGTTGATATTGAAAGCATAGCTTTCAAGATTATGACTTACTTGCTCTTAAACATACTTTGGTTGTTCATTTATATTGATCGCATCGATCCAATAATTGTATATTTGGGTTTCTTTAGTGTTGCTGCGGGAAATTTATCACGATAATTGACTTTTGACAACGAAAAAGGAAAATTAACTATGTACACTATATGTATATATTTATATTTAACGGCTGCACTTAGTCGATGCTACATTTTTAGGAATTTTTTAGCAATCTTTCGTAGCTATTTCTTGTAGTAATAGCTTGTAGGCATCATAAAATATTTAAGGTAGTAGCGGCAGTAAACAGTCAATAAATAATCCGTCATATAATAAGAGTTTCCGGGTTCAAGTCTATGGACGATTCTATGCAAGGGAATTTAGTACCACGTCTCTAAAAGCACTGATGTCTGATCTTTCCTTTGTAAAGTTACTTGAAGGTAAAATAAGTCAGGTCGAGGGTTAAATAAGATCAAAAAAACTTATCGAACTATCTTGGGATTATCATTTAGACAGAAGTAGTTCTCGTCCGACCCCATGATGAGTGGTGCGCTCAAATTTTATAAAACAAAGTATTCTTGTATGAACTTTAACAGACTTTTTAGCAATTTGTGTCAAGCCATGATAAGCGCAAGGCCAATGGGGATCATAAGAATATTGTACGGTCTTTTACTAAGACTGTACAATTCCTACACGATCAGTTACCACAAGTTATTCTTTATAAAACATCAACTTGCTATATTTTCAAAATTTATCATTCTTTGTGTAATCCCGCTATTATAACAGCTGTGATAATGTGCCCAGAGTGAATACTGTGTCTACGTATGAGCAGCAGTAAACCCTAGCTTCAATTTCTTGATCTATTGCAATTACACAAACAAGCCTGTTTCTGCACTTGATCCTGTACTTGTGATGAAATGTACTCGTTTTATCACATTCGATTAAGCTATTAATGATTTACGTCTTGATCTTTATGTTTTAGTAGCATTTACTTCCCACTACCGTGTAGGTTCGATCAAGCAAACTCAATTCAGTGGAAAGACATACGCTAGACTTTGATACGTTTTGGTAGAAATTTATCAAGTTAAAATCTTATCGCATTTGATATTATGCCAATCAGAACCTGGGGGCTGTGTAGGCCTACATTGTTGGGGTGGTACTGTCGTTAAAATTTTGAGACGACAAATATAACTTGTTCGGATAAGTATGACTCCACTTCCGTATCTACGACGCTCCGTTGTCAAGGGTAGGTAATCACTTGGGTGGCATCAAGTATCCATACAAGGGTTTCATTGTTGGTGTGTGTTGAACGTGCTACCTACGCTTGACCATGACGAGGGGCTCACTTGTAAGCTTGCTCAGCTCGCAAACAAAGCACATTCGGCGTGCGCTTAGTATATCCGATATAGGACCACGTTTCTATATTATTACCAAAATAACTGCAGCAGTCAGTTAAGATGATTGTCTACCAATTTTACCATTTACCAACCAACCAACTTATACATTTACCGAAAAAATTCAAAAAATATATCTGTATCTATATCTATTTAGATCTATATGTATATCTATAAGTATATGTATATCTATATGTACATCTATATCTATATGTATATCTATATCTGTATCTATGTCTCTATCTGTATCTATATCTGTATCTACATTTACATTTACATCTATATGTGTATCTATATACATACCCGCACACACGCATACGCATACCCATACGCACACACATGCACACCCGTACACACACTCAAGCTGACATGGACACACACAAAAGTCACATGTTGAATTCTGAAGTTAAGTTTAATTCATTATAACAACAATAGGATTTCGATTCACTTGACAGTATTGATTGTGCACGAAACGTTCAAACAGCGTTTGTGTTGATTAAATAGCGTGTCAATTTATGGCTGCATTTGTTTGGGTAGAAGTGGATTAGGTGGTGGGCAATTGAAAGCCGTTGACTGTTGTTTTCACTGATTTTCAAAAGCATTAACTGATCATTCTTTGTGTCTTGATGTAACATACGATTAATACTGCACTCATGTCTCTGATCCATGTTATTTGCTTATATTGTCAAAAGGGAAGCTTTTGAAGTTTTTAACTTGCCAACTAGGACACTGAGCAATACAGATTAATACACATAGTTTTGCCGCGCTGACTACACCCTTGCGTCTCTTTTGAGTTGCTTAGGGTCAACGCTCCTCGCTGTTTAGCACAACATCAGAATGTGAAATAAACGCATTACTACTTTAGTATTTTAATTGTTTTCGCAGTAAACAGTGAGATAATTCCTCCGTACTTATCACTTTGAAAGCAGTAAGGGTTGATTAAACTCGTACACTCGTGGTACTTGAAAAATTAGACACACTATGAATTCAGGTGATACATATGTCGAATACCTTCGTACACCTTGCGTAGACATAGTTGAATAGCAGCATACATTGCTAATTTTAAATTCCTAGGATAATTGCTATAATTTGAACTTGAGAATAATTTTTAATACTCTGTAGTACTAACTACCATAACTAATAGATAAGCCGGAAGCCACACACAATAGTCAACATAGACAACGATGGCAAAAAGTAAAAATCCACAAACAACATGTCATACTAAGGACAAGAAGTACCCATAGAGAGGCCTCTTGAGAGCTTTCCTTTAGTTGGGAAGGAGAAGCTTGAGAATTTTAGCCAACAGACCATGATTCATCCCATATCGTGAGTTATTGTTATTTGCCCTTATTCCGTCACAACCTTATAATATAATCAGAATCTGTAAGACAGAGTATTTTACAGGTAGATGATTTTGCCAAACTTTAAATTCGCTGCAAAGATTTAATAGCTTACCAGTCTATGCAACTTAAGTTACTTCGCATTCTAGTTACCGCTGCAGCCTTGCTACAGCCGTAGCTTAGTAGCAAGATAGATAACGCCTACTACCTACCGCTGCAGCCTTGCTACAGCCGTAGCTTAGTAGCAAGATAGATAGCGCCTACCACCTACCGCTGCAGCCTTGCTACAACCGTAGCTTAGTAGCAAGATAGATAGCGCCTACTACCTACCGCTGCAGCCTTGCTACAGCCGTAGCTTAGTAGCAAGATAGATAACGCCTACTACCTACCGCTGCAGCCTTGCT
>JANTCA010002679.1:41390-55931 GCA_024741275.1 Chironex yamaguchii | reverse complement strand
TTTAACACTTCTTTAAAATTATCAGTTCTTTTAACACTTCTTTTACAATTATCATTTCTTATAGCACTTTATTTAAAATTATCATTTCCTTCAACAGTTCTTTTGCAATTATCGTTTCTTTTAACACTTATTTTAAAGTTATCATTTCTTTCAACACTTCTTTTAAAATTATCAGTTCTTTTAACATTTCTTTTACATTTATCATTTCTTTTAACAGTTTTTTAAAATTAGAGTTTTCAGTCGGGACGATATTAATGTTTGGACAACTGACTATCTAGGAATTGACAAAGTATTTAGAAACACGAATGGTTCTCTTTTTCGTACCCAATTTGTTTCAAAATTATAATAGGAATTTGTAAAGGAGTTGGGATAACTGGTTAAATATTTAATTTGTACTTAAGAATAAGCAAGCTATTTAAACACGCGACGCGATTTCTTTTGATTAGCAGTATTTCAAATAATGGGAATTTGGAAAGAGGATTCGATAACTATTTAGATAGGGCTTTTTATCAAAAGATTTATAGGGTGCTTGGGACAAGAATAGAGCATAACACAAGCAAATTACATAGCAAGCAATCAAAGTTATGTAATAAATGGATAGTGACAAAAGCGTGAAAGGAAAGAAGGTAATACGATGAAAAGGAAAGAGAAGATAGAAATATTATTGGGATTAGCATGGGGACTGAGGTTGACATGACACCGATGTTTGTTTAGAGTAGGTTTTAGCTATGTAATATAAAGATCTTCTTTAATCTTGAACTGATTAGCATAGTAGACAGAGTCTAAGATGGTAAAGCAAGCACCCGAAAAATCATTGGTATAATGTGATGATAACTATAAATGCCTGTGAATGTGAGATTTCCATCAGGCAACAAATGCTCACAAACACAAGTTGAGAAATTCCGGCAAGTTTGACCAACATCTCTTTGTAGAACCTGGCTAAAACCTGTTTTTAAAAAATCTCTGTTTCATGCCTATTATATTTGGTAACGTTCGATACTTGCATTTTAAAAACTATGGGTTGTCGACATGATATGTGGTAATTCTCCTTTTGTGATAATTAGTCAACGTAAGAAAAAATAAGACAAAGTTACTCCTTCAAGAGAAGACAAAAGTGCAAACTTAATGAGCACAAAGGGAAATATGGTGTTCTTAAATCGTAATCAGAGTATATCAGATATTGTTGATCAGGAAAGCCATATTTGCAAGAATGTTTTCGTATGCAAACAATGTTATCTCCGATGTTGAATTGTTTACATAGCAAAGTAATGTTATCACAGATATGGTCTGTTTCAAGCTAGTACGCCTATGCTCAGGAATGAGACCGCTGAACTTTGGGACAAACTAGTTGTACTATAGGCATCCTTTTAGTCTTAGGTTAACATTATCACGAAATTCGTATATGAGGTAGGGGACATGTCTGTAACCAACGACTTACAGATGTATTCTTTGATTTATGGTTTTTAAGGAAGCGTATTTGCATATTTCGCATACAAAGAAGCATACGACTTTGATAATAACAAATTAAAATTTGAAGCTTACTTCGAAGCGAACGTCTTTTCGATCACCACAGGATTTTACTTTCGTTTCTTTATGAAAAGTTATTGTTTTACATTCAGAGACATGAAAGATGCCTTCATCAACAGTGGCAGAACTTTCTTGTGATTATGTTGAAGCAGTGAGACTTTCTGCCTGATATCCTTCCTAACGTTATCAAGTAATTTTCTTCCTGACAAAGTTTTGAACCTCGCGACTTTTATACAACTTTCTGTGTGAAAGTTGAGCACTCTATTTTTACGGTCGAAAGACTATCAGCTGCAAGTTAAGCAGTGGAACTCTTTAATTAATATTCAACCCGAAACAACGGGAATATAAAAGTTGGCTAATATACTATGAACAGATGTTTGGCAGTAGTATGTATAGTCAGTCGCAGATACATCATGATGACTAGCATGGGACAAAACGCACGGGCGTCACTGAGACATGGTCTAACACATTAGCGTTGCGTTCAGTAGTTTTAAGAGGACGGCTTTAGAAGGAGTAAATTCTTAGTGCCGTCCTATGACTACATGGTCTAGAATGCAAACGGCCTTTCGGTACATTGGTTTTCCTTTTACGCAGAAAATAGTTTGAAGTGTTAAAATGCTAAAACAAAAGAGGGCTTTGCAGATAACGAGCCTTTCGTTTCAAACTCAGGAAGTGTGAACCCGTGGGACAAGATTACGACACTTTTACGTCAAATTGGCTCATTGCATAAGTTCAGGAGAAAACCGTGTAGTCTTGGCAATAGACAGGAAAGAAAATACTTAATATTACTGTGATTCTCAAGCCTCTAACATCACCTCAATCAACTGCACGTGTTAATGTTTGAAATTGTCAGTTTAGAGGTGAAAATTACAGTCATATTATATGGGGATTATTCCGTCAGAGAAATGCATCAAACACTAGAGATAAAGGAATGACCTTAAGCAAACATCTCTTCAATGTAAATAGGTTATTTTGGCTTGGAAATCATATTTCTCTGCTTTTAGAACATGTTGCAAATCGATAAGAAAACTTGCTTCTAGAGTCAGCTCTCTACACTTGACATATACATTGAAATTAAGAACAGGTGATCAAATAAATATTACTGTCAATCTTGTTTGAAGATCCAAGCACACAGTGTTGATTTAGATCAGCTTCCCCATAACTCCTGCTAAATTACTCGGAATTGAAGATGCATGCACAAAAAACGTATCTACGAGGTTTAAAACGTATGTTGGATCTACAATATTTCCCCCTAAATGACAGTGACTCCCAACATTATAGCACGGAACGTCTCTCGTCTATTCTCTATTATAGATTTGCCTTCCACCACTGCTGTTTATGGTATTTAGATGCTTAGCTGCATCAACCGACTTTGTTTCGAACATCAAATGTCGTATGTAACTGCTTCCTAGTTTGTAAGTAGACCATTGCGTCCATGGCAGTAATATTGACGTCATATTCCCGGCAACAAAACGCAGTGGAGGCAACCATCACAATTTTGAGTATTAGCCAAGCGTCACGAGTTGATTTGAATATTACCAAATATTTCATCGTGACATAGTACTGATTTATTGTAAACTCGTATGTTGCATTAAATTCAATCGCAAAGTAATAACTCTTGACGCATCCTAATTGTTTGCTTGTTTTCTTCTCAGATTATTGTGGAAGTAGAGAGACCTGATCCAGGGGGTTCCGAGATTGACTTAGGTTGGTATCTTATCCTTCATAATATTGTTATCTTTTATTTTTATGGGGTGGTGGGGGGTCGCTTAATGATGCACTTAACGCTGCATAACCTTATTTACGATTTCTTAAACCTTTGTCTTTGGAGTCAGTGCATGATTTTTTTCATGGTAGATTCAGGTCATTTTTGGACGACAAGGGACAAACGTGTGAAGCTATGGACGAAGATTAAGCTACTGAATATATGCATTATGACTTTGGACTAATTTTATATTCATTCCATTACATTTTGCCTATTTTGGCAACTTTTATGCACTCTTGAGGTTAGGATGTAATAATCCAATTTGTCTGATGTTATATACTCTGTATAAATGCTGCCATATCATGTCGGCTTAAATATTTATGATCTTTTTTCTGACGTATGAATTTTCATAGGGCTTTCACCAGGAGGTAAAGTGAAACTAATGGGGACTGGTTATTTGATGATCGATATATCACGAAGGTATATCAATTCATTTGATGATTTTTTTCTTACAGCATTGGTATCCTAGTTGTCTTAATTCGATCTATTTCAATATCAAGCAATGGCATAGTGGCACAAACTCTCTTGTAGCTGCGGTTTTCATCTTCAGAACAACAATAAATTTCTCACCATAGTTTTTTACTGACTTTTTTTGACTTCGAAGAAGTATCAGCTAGTTGACGTGTCAATTATGGTGTTTAAACTCCAAAAACTAAGCCATCGTATGCCCCGTTTCTCCTTACTTTCTGTTTTCTACCCACGTTCTTGGACTTTAGAGGTAGGTCTGTGTGCGTCATCGCCACTGTTGAGTATTTCCATTCCCATTGTTTCTCTTCCTTGCATTATCGAGTCCAGTTCCCTTCAAGACAACGATCTGTGATTTTTCTCGCAGGTATCGTGTTCGATTACCAGGCCTTGCATGTAATCAACTTTATAATGGAGTAATTTTTCTCTCCATTTACAACTTTTTTGCGAGGGACGTTGTAGCTTGTTTGATTTTCCAATGCCCTTACAGCTAGATATTTTTTGTGCTTATTTTGTATAGTATAACGTAGATAGTTAAACTTGTTTATGTTCGTTTGAAAATGTTACGGCCAGGGAAGTTCTATATGTCCCTTTTTGTATTCTTTGTTTACTAGGGATCCTCTGGATACATTTTGTAAGTCTGCGCGGCCAACAGTTTTTCAGGTTCATCCTAGAGATCCGAGCCATTTGTACATTGGAACAGACGAAGTAAGATTTGCCATCATTTGTGTAACAACTTAAGGAGCGACTAGTAAGCGACCTCTTATAAAATGCAGATACATGTCTCAATTCCAAAGATCAGTTACCGTAGATACCCTAGGATAGGGAGATGGCACTCTTAAGTACTCAAAGTTTTCTTTTGCTGGGATAGGTAGCAGAACAGGCATGCTAGCCCGGTACTGCAGACGTTAACCAATTTCATAGACACCCACGCTCTTCTTGCAGAATGTGGTTGTTGGGGTTCACTGCTTTTGGGTATGCTGCCTCTGAAGTCATGACGTGTTGGTATTTTAAGATTGTAGTTTAGCGCTAATTATCTCCGCTTTGGTTTCGGACGTAATGTGTATGCTTGGATGCATTGCCAGCTGTCAGTTTATTCCGACAGTTCCGCCTCATGTTTGGCGTTCGTCTGATATCGTTAAGCAAACTGTAAGCATTCTATAATCCAGGAACACATGACTATATTGTAGACTTGTTACTTGTGAGTGGTGTCTACATAGAACATACTTATGAAGTTTTTACTTGATCTTGACATTCGAGCATCGAACATGATGGTGTTAAACTGTGGAATGTTTGTTGTGCAGATCAGTTGTGCTTTACCTTAGCTTTAGATTGCGAAACATAGATTTGCTTACTAATTGTGGGGCATTAGATTTCTATAACTTCTCATATTGTCGCTTGGAAATTGTCTTGTTTATTACAATGTGCTCTTTAGTCCCTGCTTGCAGTCCTTTTTTCAACGGGCAAATAGTTGCTCTCCTCAATGTATTCATACATATGAATTCGTGATAATATCAGCCATCAACTCCATGTCAGGGGTAAACGGCATATAGGTCGAAAGTTAGCAACTGCACAAGACTTCTACAGGTCGTTTGAAGAATCACCGTTATACCCTTAGTAAACCACACCAATATATGTCGGCTTTTGTTCGTTTTTCCCCAAGATCACCAAAGGCCCATTTCCACTCCATTCGCAATTCTGTTTTTTGCGATTTGCAAAAAGTTAATGGATGCGAATTCCTCCTCTTGTTTGGAATTACTAATCTCTGATTGGTTACCGTCTATCTGGGACCTTCGCTCGGATGGAAACGTTCTCAAAAAATCAAGCATTGCGAACAGGTCAAAATTGTATTGCGAATGTTCGCATGCGAACTTGAAACAATAGATTGCATGCGAATTGCGATTGAAGTGGATTGGGTCTTAAACTTGAACCTTACTAGATGCATTTCTTTTAGAAAAGCTTTCATCGTTTCATCATTTCACTGTAATCAAAACATTCTCGTGGGTACTGCTTGCCATTTTTTGAAACAATGACTTTTTACTTGGCATTTTTGATCTGTTGAGTATCATTGTGTCGAAGTCCTGTCTATTTCTCTTGTATTATTTCCTTCTTCTTTTGTTTCCATTCCTGACAAACTTTTTAAATGATGCATTTTGATATTGCTCTATCCTCTACAGTTATCTTTCAGTTTTCAAGCCTTTACTTGTTACTTTTGCTGTACAGTGCATCCTCGTTTATCCGAACCCCGCTTATCCGAACCTCGTTTATTCGAACGACTCAAAGGGCACAATTTTTCCATCTGAAAGATATAACTTCTTCAAGCTTCCGTCGCAAGAACGCGCGTTGTGGACAAATGAAGTGAACTCTAAACGCAATTCTGTTCGTAACAATGGGGTCTTCCGCGTGCTGTCGAATTTTGTCACCGTGCTTCAGTCACGCGTTGCAAATGGCCAACTTTTTATGGAGAGGGTGTTTTAGCTGATAAAATGCATGTTTGAATGAGTTTTTCCTTGTCTCTATTTTACCCAAGTGCATTACAGAGACTGTTTTTACCCCAGATCCTGCAGGAAATGCTATTTTGGCAAATCAAAAATTCATCCTTGCTTTCCCAAATTTTGGCTTATCCGAACGGCTGGTTCCACGTTTAAGTTCACGCTGTTCGGATAAACGAGGATGCACTGTAATTCTTCAAGACTTTCATGATCCCGTTCTGTTTGGCCTTATGCTTTGTTGTCAGTTCACTGTACTTTCATATCATTAGCAGTTTCCCTCTCCGCTCTCTTTGATAGATGTTCTCATGATTTTGTACTGCACATCTTGCTACCTTGGTTCTTCCTTTGTCACTATGACTCATTGTTTTATTCATATGATTGTTCTGCCGACAAAAATAAGGAAACCTTATTTTCATGTTGCCTCAGTCTCGAAATGCAGTAATCACTGAAGTAATGCAAAAACGACCGTGATCTTGGCCTTATTATGAAAATTGTCACCAGATAAATTGTGTGCATCAAGTTTCTTTTTGGCGAAGAAATTTTGAAAATGCCCATGACAAATCCATGCATAGCGGAAATTTAATGACAATAGGGCACTGACACCCTGGAGTATGCTGTTTCCTTTACTGTCCAATGAATTCATGCCGTTACCACTTTTCAAAGTACGTGACTCTGTAAAAGTATGTCACGTGAATAGCAGATATCCTTAAGGTGCTTAGTGTATTGAAAATGCAAGCATACGTTCCTCTGGTTTATGTCGTATATGAATATGAATACAACTGTTTATGTTATGTCTCTGCAATAATACTCTTTTACACACCATACGCTAATGTTAGCTCCGATATACTTGCGCATGTGCAAACTTCACATCACTGTTGAAGTAACTTTTGTTTAATTGTTTTTAGGGTTCTGTGATACATAAAGCAAGATTTGGCGAAAAGGCATCACCCAGAGCCTATAAATCGAATGTTGGTAAGTTTTTTACTACGGCCACCCCCTGAGACTGAGTATTTTACTCTTCTCTTGTTAGCATGCTTTCTACCAACCTCTTGCTTGTAGTGAATGCTATGCCGTACTTTGTGTATTATCATTAAAGGCCTAGTGTTGCCTATTGATGGTTTGAAATGTGCAGATGTTCGTATTGACATAACCAGTAATATGTCTCGCTGTTGATTCGGATTAATTTAGGCAATCTGATTTTTAAGGTCACTAACTAGAAACGTGTTGAATTGACGGAAATGGCAACATCGCAGCTATGGCACTGATTTCGGGATCCAGTTAACTTTTTGCTATAATATCCACACTTACTCTTTGAGGCTCCACCTGACACCAAAAGTAGCTGCTAATACCCTAGGCATGTTAATTTTACGCCCTATAGCAACTGACATGTGTAGAGGCAGTGACGAACTTACATTGCAAAATTACAACTTTTATTGTCATTGTGATTATTTTCTTCTTTGTGCGTCATTTTAAATTGTTTGCTTTTCATCGTGATCATTATCTTCTTTGCCCGTCATTTGTTGCAAACATTAGCGAAGTCGGGCGTATTCTTCAAAATTATGAGATTCAGAATGCTTAAGAAGGAGACAGCTTTCGAGCTTGTCGCATTTTATTAGTTAAAGATGTTGAGAATTCTCCCTGTCAGCAACTGTCAATGCGTATGGGAATAATTTTGTAAAGATTACTCCAACATGAAATATGTAGGAAGTGAATACTGGGATGGTCTTTTGACTATTATTTGAAGTATATTTTCAAAAGGAATTGTTGCCCGCACATTTCATGATTTTTTTTCTAGCGTGTCCGCAAACTGTGACGTCATTGGACATATCACCATGGGAAGTTGACTATTTTCTAGTTAGTAAAGAATTGTTTTAATTTTGTTGCTTTTGGAGCTGCCTAGTGAAACAAAATACATGTATTCTTTTATTTGCTAACACCAGCTGATGTATTATGGTGGACGATAAGGCTACATGTATGAGATATCAGGACCTAACGACTGTTTGGTGTAGTGGTAACACCTCGACCCATAGTAAGATCACTACAACTGACCGTTTTTTTAGAAAACGATAGCAGAACGATACTGAACGAGGAATCATTCCGCTATGACAACGACGAACTATAGAGACCGTATTAATGTCTTTTTGTTACACACTAGTTATTGGGACAAATTTATGAAAAGTTCGAGCCGTGAAGTGTATAAACAGAATGCGGAAGGTTATATAGCCAATTTACAAAGGACAAGTTCGACTGTCTTTGTCGTAAGCAAAGACTTTGAGCCGTATAGTGCGACCGGTCGCACCGCAGTCCGATAGATCTTCGACTTGAGTTGGTCACTGACCCTTTAGAGCAGTGGCAAGCTCACGTGCGCGTGCGTTGAGCGTGCCAATATTGAGTGTTGTGGTCCCAGTTGTCGAGGCTTGCCTCTTTTGCTGGCGTCGCCCTTGCAAATTGTTCGATGTTTCATTTCCCAAGAGCCCGAGCCGAAGTCTCCTATTGCTGCTCTCCTTTGCAATAGTTCACTTTGACCCAGTGATACTTCGTACCCTATGACATCATAAGGCCTGCTGGGGACTGGGGACCGGGGACCGTCTTTTTCTGTGTTGTATTGTGTTACGTTTTGAGAGATAATACCTGATGAAACCTCTCCCATTTGAAACATGTTATAGATAATGCAAAAGCATAAGTAAAGCAAGAACTTATCTTCGATCGAGGAGCGATTCATCGTTACTTTCCATGTCATCTACATCGGTAACACCTGAAACATATCGTTTTCAATGTACACCCATCACTTTAATTATTAATACAACGTGTACAAGGGAGTGGATGAAAATATGAAGATTGTTGTCTTAAACATAAATTAAGCCATACGATACTTTCATAAGAGTGAAAGCAGTGAGTGAAAACTTAATACACAATTCCTTCTATTTACAGTAACTGTATTTTTCTACTGGGGTTAATACTGTCTTAACGATATACCAACGAAATTTTGATTGTCGCTTCCGTGATTTGCGAAAGCGTTCATCACAGCAGCCATTTTGGCAATTGCCTTTTTGCTAGTGGGAACAAGGAGTGCCTTGAGCATGTCCTAAGATGCATATAGCTTTCCGTGGATGATACTTACTAGCTCAACTCCGCAATCTTGTATACCTCATTAACTTGGAGAGGGTAGTGGGAAATTCCTCCCATTAGCGGGACGTAAAAGGCACTATGTAAGGAGGGAACGTATCTGAGTTCGCTCTGAGAGTACCCAAATTGCTATACCACTTGCCAGGACAGTTTCTTGACCGCATCAGGGATTTATTATAATACATTGATGCAACAAACTAATGCCTGGAGTTAAATGTGATAATTTACATAAGAGTTCCTGTATCAATGTTGAATCAAGGGCATGTTCTCCTGCAATGATGCATTCATAATTTAATATAAAAACCACTGTTGTCAACGCAGAATGTAACTGAGGAATATTTGTGTGACGGCATTAATCCAAAAACCCACCGGAAAAGCAAATAATCAAATATTCTGCTATTTACATCGAGTTATTAGCAATCATGTTTAATAGAACTTTCAATGTTCGATCGACTTGTTCAAGGAGTATATGCAGGAGCAATTGATCCAACGCACTCCAACTGATAGTTCTCCCCTGAAGAAAGTGATGGGTTTCTTTATATTGTAATTACAGTCTCCGTAATCCTTCCACTATAAAAGCGCCTGTGAATACCGACGTACGTAGACATGCAAACAAGCTATTAGTACAGTATTTTAGTTTTTTAGAGTTTTGCTTATCCTACACTAAGCACTATTGCTCTTTTGCTTTGCAAAGGACTCGACGTTCATTGTGTGCTCGATTCACCCAGTTATATGGAAACATTGCGTTTTAGGTACTTCCAATCGAAAATTCACCGAAACAAATTTCCAAACATAAAGTTTAGAATACCAATGACTATATTACATATCTTCCTGACTTGTGTCACTCAGCCATGCATTAAATAAATAATTTTGATATGCAAAATGTCCAGGCTAAGCTAGTATTTGGGAAGCTGGTATTTGGAAAGTATTTCTGCTGGCGCTGCAAAATGTGTTATTAAATATTACTGAAGATTTCTGACACCAGACTAGTTTTACCATTTGTAATAAAGTACGGCTGTTTTCACATTGAACACAGGTCGGCATTTCGGCTTTATTTGCCAATAGGTCCCAATATTTTCTTTAGAATGTACTTTCGGATGTATCCATGTATATAACAAACAATATACGTGCTTACGGCGAAGGGAATCGTTGCGATGTGATGTACTGGAAGTGAAAACTACTTTAATATGTCTTGTGTTGGAAATAATTTAAACTGTCCATCTTTCCCCGAGCGTTTTCCCCTCTATACCTGCAGTGACTGACTTGCAAACATGCTCGTGTTGTTTTTGTGTTGTCTCCTTCATCTCAGTCGCTCCATTTGGCGTGATAGCAATCTGGGTTAAACCTATTTGGAATCCTACTCTTTTTATTCCTAACTGAGCTTTTATCGCGGAACGAAAATCCTTCATTCTGTAGTAATAGATGAGAGGATTGAGTGTGCCATTAAGGAGTGCCAATGTCTGTACCCAAGGTAATATATGACGATGTCCAAACTGGCGATTTGTTCCTAAAAGACTGTACAGACTGTAAAACAATGTAGGGAGACAGCAGACGGCAACTGCTACGACTAATAATGTAGCTACAATAGTTGCTTTATCGCTTCTCTGTTTTTTCTGTACGCTTGTGCATATTCCAGTAACCGCATTCTTTGTTAAAATTCTCGAAGTATAGGCAATTTTACAGTTGCAATAGAACATGATAAATCCGGTTGTAAAAAAGAGCAGTACAAGAAAGACATTAAGAAAGATGTAATTCCTAATTGAGTAGGAGACTACAACTGCAGTTATTGTCCCAGTATATGCAGTTATGTTACACAGTATCAAGTTGCGACATGTCACCCATTCGTTGTATCTAAATGGATGCACCACAGCAGTATATCGTTCTCCAGCAATGAAAAAGAGTGTGTTAAATGTTGCAACACCAAAAGTATAGCCAGCGACGGAGGCGACAGTCATAGTAATACAAGGTAAATTTTTCGCACTGAGTTGAAACATTGAGGAGGCAAAAAATGTTTGAGCCAAGGATGCTGTGAGAAGGTCATTGGCTGACAAAACAATCAGGAGGGCATTTTTCCTTGTCCTGAGTTTTCGAATTTTGCTTATGGTTAAGAGGAAACACGAGTTCAAAAATATCGCAGAGATGCAAAGAAGAACATTGATGTAACCAGCAGCTTT
Organism: Chironex yamaguchii; assembly: GCA_024741275.1. Classification (NCBI taxonomy): domain Eukaryota; kingdom Metazoa; phylum Cnidaria; class Cubozoa; order Chirodropida; family Chirodropidae; genus Chironex; species Chironex yamaguchii. The sequence goes on along the minus strand of JANTCA010002679.1, from coordinate 44,382 downwards.
GTAATTGAGTATTGCTGCGTCGGTGAAATGATATCCAGGAGACTTGTCATAGCATTTGAAAATGACCGATGAACAATTCCTGCAAATCTCCATTTCAATAATTTAGCAAAAGCTGCTTTTTCGTTTGGTCATGCGAGCTTTAAAAGTTCCTTATGAAACTATTGCTATCCTCTTCTCCTCGTGTATTCACAATGTATCCTCGTTTTTTTCGGCTGCCCTTCTAAGCCGTCTTTGCTTATTGAATTTCTACTTGTGTGATCCTAGTTTCCGACAAACATAACATTTAGTAGCAGCAGGTGCTTTTGTTGCTTCACTTTCTTGCGAAGTTGACACACCCTTGTAACTTTCCGGGCTCATACGTTCAATGTTGAGAGCATGTCCTTGCATTCATTTTTTCCGTTCCTGTCGAAACGCCCTCATAAATCACTCCGCTTGAACAAGATAACCATAGAAACAAGACTTTGTTTAGAATAGCCGTCGATGGGTGTTAACTTCATGAGTCGATTGGTTTGACTGTGAGCACTTTTCAATAAAAGCGATGTTGCCCATAATAACCACGAGCTAACAAAGTTCGATTTGTTGCAATTATGTTACTTTTAAGCTGATTTGTGGTTGTATCTGTCACTAACAGGTCCATGTGTGTCGTAAATTTCCTTATCTTCTGCGAACTGAATGATGATATTTGTTGGTGCCTCTCTGATTATTGAGTTTCTTTTAAGTCGGTGAATCTTATTTCAAAAGTGTATTATCGAATATCCTGTACATTGAACGTAATATCATGACTTCACATATTGAGTGCATGTTGCCTGTTCAGTGGTAATATCCTTCCTTTATGTGGTGCAATATTCTGAATCAGAACATCGAAATTGTCTAAGGATGGTCGTTTGTTAATGTTTGGAGGTCTTGTATATCACACCTCTGTAGTGCAGATGAAATGACCTTGCAGATAATACTAAGAGTTTCAGTTGAAGACACGATTGTTTATCCAGCTTGTAGCTCTAGTCTTTACGGTTGTTTGCAATAATTACTTGAATTTATGGTAGTTACAAGAGGCGTCGATGCTTTCAAAGTGTTTAGTAGTATTGGGTAGATGTTTTCTCGCTTTCTCCTTTAAAAGTAAGGCGTCGTTTATCTCAGATTTATATGCCTACTTACCTGTAATTCCTAACCTCTTTGCAACTTTCTACTTATGCGTACCGTGAAATAAAACGCTCCGGTCGTTGCTTGCAGTAATTTTTCCGAACAAAGAATTGTTTTGCTGGCCGTAATTTTTACGAACAAAGAATTGTTTTGCTTGCCTTAAAGCGTATAAGATATTTTATGGGTTTTGCTCAGTAGGTATTTGTATTAATTGCTCTCAATCTTTTTCAGTTTTTTTTGTGATCGAGTGTCAGCAGAAAGTAATAAATATCCATTCCGTAAAGAGCTAAGGCTTAAACACCAGAAGGAATTTCTAGATTTCGATGCTTGTATTCTAGTTTACTTTAATTTTCTTTGTTTTCCTGTTCATTACACAAGGTTGGGACTGATAGCGGCACCGTAGGACTATACAGCTTTCGCAATGGTAAGAAAAATTCCACGAGAAATAATTTCGTCTGAAAAACAATTGAATTTAATTGACCATTAAACTCTTCGTCTTTATTGTTGAGAATTTGGAACGTAGTCAGCAGATAAGACGTTTGCAATAAAAATGAAGGTCGTTTGTTCAGATTTACCTGCTCCCGAGTGCCACTTGTTATGTTCATGCAATCAAAGAACGATTTACATTTAGTTCATCGGGGTATTCCTGAGTAGGTACCTGTGCTAATGTTCGTAGTTTAGTCGCGTTCAATATAAAAGATGTTTGGATATGAATGTGGCTTTGATGTTCCCTTTCTCAAATTTAAGGTGCATGTTTCAATGTAAGACTTTTGCGTAGATCTTGGTACGTCAGATCTTGAGAACAGGTATTGTTTTCAATCTCATGAACTGTCAAGTATTGTGCCCTCGTTCAGTATGATCTCAGTGTTACGATTGTTTGGTATGGAATGCCAATATCATTAGTGTGCATCGTTCTTGTGGTGGCACCTGCTGAAGAAGATAAAAGAGACGACGTGTCGGCTTCATATTACTCTATAACTCGGCACTATGAAGATTGCGATAAAAGTACCTAAGAGTATTTGCAGTTAAACTGACTAAAGTTCCCAACCACTCGGCTCACCGCCTTAATTTAGTGTTATCAATTTACGTAGACCTGGCTTACATACAATTGAAACAACAAGTATCCCGTTATCTTTAGAATAAGAACGGCAATGACATTTGACGAGCTTGAACTCGTTATCACTCACGCCATTGTTGGCCCGTATCCCTGCGACGATCAGTTAAATCTTATCATTCAGCGGGCAGCGTGTAAAGCCATGTAATTGATATGATCAATTTGATTTGTAATGGGCAATATTTGCTTAATGCCAAAGTTTCTGGGGTTATTGCGTATTCTGCGGGATGTAACTACAATCCATTTGGGACTCGTGGCCTCTGTTGTGGTAGTTATTTATACACTGAAAAGAAGTGAAATTGGTTGTAGCAAGTTATAGAACATATTTTAACCATTATTCTTGACAAAAAGAAGACTACACGCATTTTACTTACAATTAGTTTTTGCTAATCAATAATAACATAAATCACAATAAATACAAATAACTGACAGTATATTATTTGAGCTCCCCACGCCCCGACCGCTTGGGAAAGATATAAGTCTGCGCCTATGATCAAACCCTCGTTTATTTCAAACGCACTAGCGCATGCATCAAGGAAAACTAAGGGGAGTGCGTGTTCAGCCGCTTAAGAACTTTTGATGTCCACGCTCCCTCAATTATTCTTACCTATTTTCCTGTGTTTTTGTATTAATCAAATGAGCCATCCTTTCTCTGGGGGTCCTCAATGGATGCTCCACTGATGTAACCCCTGAAACACAAAATTTTTGTTACGCCGGCTTCTGATAAGTTCTTTTACG